>VUQI01022239.1:0-16254 GCA_015106735.1 Paratilapia polleni
AAACAACACATTACTAATGTTTTAACTTAGGAAGTGTTCAGAAATCAATATTTGGTGGAATAACCCTGATTTGCAATCACAGCTTTCATGCGTCTTGGCATGCTCTCCACCAGTCTTTCACATTGCTGTTGGGTGACTTTATGCCATTCCTGGTGCAAGAATTCAAGCAGGTCAGATTTGTTTGATGGCTTGTGACCATCCATCTTCCTCTTGATCACATTCCAGAGGTTTTCAATGGGGTCTGGAGATTGGGCTGGCCATGACAAGGTCTTGATCTGGTTGTCCTTCATCCACACCTTGATCGACCTAGCTGTGTGGCATGGAGCATTGTCCTGCTGGAAAAACCAAACCTCAGAGTTGGGGAACATTGTCAGAGCAGAAGGCAGCAAGTTTTCTTCCAGGATAACCTTGTATGTGGCTTGTACATGGTTTTTTAGTCTTGCCACTTCTTCTTTTGTCCTCCACTTGTCCTCAATTCCTCAATTTTTTTAAGGACACACTGTACATCGTGCTGAGATATGCCAAGTTTTCGGCTAACAGCTCTTTGGGAATCACCTTGTTGTTTCAAAAATACTACTTTATGTCTGTCAAGCGGTATTATCTTTGGCATTTTTTGTAGATTCTATGAAAGAAATGGGAACAAATTATGTGGTTTTGCAACAGGCTGCTATTAACAAAGTGGCTAAAATTAAAATTTAAAATTGGTTCTTTGTTAAGTTCTTTGTTATGTGTGGACACAACACTGGTTCATCCCTTGAGTTAGGGGCCTTTTTGAGTTAGACTCCTAATTTTTAAGGTGGCCATGGAGGATACAGTCATCAGGGACACACACCCCTTTGGAATCACCTTCTTCTACCATGTCAGAAGTCAAATTTCCCAAGTGAGATGCAACTACCACTGGCTTAATCTTCTCTGTAGAATCAGAAGCATGTGTAAAATAGAGCTTTAACAGGTTAACGTGACAAAGCTGTGACTTCCTCCTATGATCAGCAGTTGAAATCATGTAGTTTTGATCTGATACCTGTTGAATAACTGAATATAGACCAGAGAACTAGGCCTGAGATGGAGAACGTACAACAGGAAGGAGAGCCAACACACACCTGGGCTAGACGCACGTTTTTCTGATCTAGTGTCAACCCAAGCCAAGGCAACCCTTCCTCAAAAGTCACGGTCTAGCTCAGTGCAATAAGCTCGTAACAGGGATTTAAGGGTTTCATAAAAGCGTTCAGTGGCACCCTGACTCTCTGGATGATGAGGAGTTGACTGGCCATGTTTCACATGAAGCTGTTTCAAAATCTCTCCAAACGTGTGGGAAGTGAAATTGGTTCCTTGATCACTCTGAATGATCTTGGGACTGCCGAAGTCAGAAATGAACTGGGCCCCACACAATCAATAAGGAGATATCCAAAGGGCTGACCCACTGCTGGAGCAGGACAGAAGGGTGCAGGCTTAATGGGCTGGTTAGGCTTGCCCATAACTTGACAATTATGGCAAGTCCTAATAAAAGCTAAAATGTCTTTTTCATTCTGAGCCACTAGAAATAGAGCAGGACTCGATCATAAGTCTTCTGCACATCCAAGCCACAGCATCATGAGCCGCTTTCAGAACACCATTCCTAAGCTTTTCTGGAACTACAACCTCAAAAACATCACCAATAGCACTGTCACCATAAGGAAGCCATTTCCTCACCAGCATACCTTCCTTATAAAGTACTCAAGTCTCAGTTGTGCTCTCCTCTGCATTCAACACTCCCTTCTCAATAAGCTTTGCCTTTACAGTGCTCAAAATGGTGTCCTTCCATGACTGCTTTGGGCAATCAATACCAAAATGCTCTGCAATCTTTAAAAGCTGATCGCTTGTCAAATCCTTTAATAATTCCTCAATTGGATCTTGCAAAAACTCACCCACAGAAGCCATGTCCACACAGTGTACCTACAGTGGATTCAGAAAGTATTCAGACCCCCTTCACTTTTTTCAATTTTGTTATGTTGCAGCCTGATGCTACAATCATTTAAATTCATTTTTTTCTCATTAATCTATACTCAGTACCCCATAATGACAAACTGAAAACAGAATTTTAGGATATTTTGTAATTTTATTAAAAAGAAAAAAGTGAAATATCACATCTACATAAGTATTCAGACCTTTTGCAAAACCACTTGAAATTTAGCTCCAGTGACTCCCATTTCTCTTGATCATTGCTGAGATGTTTCTACACCTTGATTGGAGTCCACCTGTGATAAACTAAATTGATTGGACATGAGCCTCACAGCTGGCAATGCATATCAGAGAAAAAACCAAGCCATGAGGCCAAAGGAACTACCTACAGAGCTCAGAGAGAGGGTTGGTGCAATGCACAGATCTGGGGAAGGCTACAAAAAATTGTCTGTTTCACTGAAGGTTGCCAAGAGCACAGTGGCCTACATAATTCTCAAATGGAAGACATTTGGCACAACCAGGACTCTTCCATGAGCCGGTTACCCGGCCAAACTGAGCAAGCGAAGGATAAGGGCCTTAGTGAGAGAGAGGGCTTAGAACCCAATAGTCACTCTGACTGAGCTCCAGAGATCCTGTGTGGAGATGGGACTAAGTTCCAGAAGGACAACTATCACTGCAGCAAATCCACAGATCTGGGCTTTATGGCAGAGTGGCTAGACGGAAGCCTCTCCTCAGTGCAAAATACATGAAAACCTGCTTGAAGTTTGCAAAAAAGCACCTGAAGGACTCTCAGACTATGAGGAACAAGATTCTCTGGTCTGATGAAACCAAGATTGAACTGTTTGGCCTCAATTCTAAATGTTATGCCTGGAGAAAACCAGGTACTGCTCATCACCTACACAATACCATCCCAACAGTGAAGCAGGGTGGTGGCAGCATTGTGCTGTGGGGGTATTTTTTGGTGGCAGGGACTGGAAGGCTGGTCAGGATTGAGGGAAAGCTGAATGGAGCAAAGTACAGAGATATCCTCATTGAATACCTGTTCCACAGTGCTCAGGACCTCAGACTGGACTGCAATATAACGAAACAGAAAAAAAAAATGAAGGGGGTCAGAATATTTTCTGAACCCACTGTATTCTGACTACACAAACATTTTTTACAGGTGAAAAAACTCACAGATTGAAAAACAATGTGGGCACTCTCACTTGTGCTTATGCTAACCAATGCTACACAGTAACACAAGCACACAAACATTTACCTCCATAAGCCAAGGAAACGTCACTGTATGGCTGTGAACTTTACTTTACTGAATGGCTGTAAGAGTAATCATGTCCTTACTTTTGGCAGATTGTGGTTATGGCAGTCAGAAGTACGTGGTGCGACTGTTGACTTATTTACCTGGGACGACCATCTCCAAGGTTCCTTTAACACCCCAGTTGCTATATGACACGGGGAAAATGGCAGCAAAAATGGACACAATCCTTCAAAAGGTATCATAGTAACGCTCCTGTGGAATGGTTGATAAAAGCATCCAGTCTGTTTTAGGAATTGCTAAATTTTAGTGAAAAGTGCTGTAAGGAAAATCCTAAAGATTAATTTGAGAAATTTTCCAAAGTGAATGTATTATAACTACATACTATTAAGCATTAGTAAGGTATTAATAAATACTTAATTCATTATTTATAAAGCATTACTCCTCCTTAGTATGTAATTTATAAACATAGATATAAATGGTTTATTCTTGATTAATAAGCTCATATATAAAGTGATTAATGACAGCATTTTATACTTAATAAATGATGGATTAATGCATATAAAGTATCACATGAAGTACAAACAAGTTATCTAGGAGCCGTTAATGATTCATGGTATCATTTAGAAAGTCTAAGTAAATGCTTGACAAAGTATTTAAATATGCATTTATACATATAATGATTAAGGTATGAACTAATTGTTTGTGAGTGTATCAATAGAGGTTTTATGAATACTTATTTCATATTATAATTCATGGTTAATTCAGGCAGTTACTAGTTGTTAGTTAAGTATTTTATGTGACCTCATCTAAAGTGAGGACCATCTATACCTTACAAAGCATTTACAAATGAAATGGAAAGGCCAGCAGTACCTCGAGACTCAAACAAGTCTCAGCTGTCCTCACAGCAGAAAAAAGGACACAGACAAAGCACAAAGTGATACAGAACACACAAATATATAGCTCTGGAAAAAATTAAGAGACCACTGCAAAATTATCAGTTTCTCTGATTTTGCTATTTATAGGTATATGTTTGAGTATACCTATAAATCACTTCCTTTCACTCTCCATGTGTTTATACACCACTTGCATTTAATCATTAGTAATTATTAAACTCTGTCTCTCTCTCATAGGTGTGCCTTTTTGTCCTGTCTCCCTCTGCTCTCTTCTGTTTCTCCTCATCCCCAATAGTAAAATAAAAAGTAGATTTCTTCTGTAATTTTTGACATTATAAATCATGTAAAAATTGAATATATACTTCAAGCACCCTCAGCAAACAGCTTCTAAACTTCTGTCACTTGTGGATGAGCTTACAACCTGCAAGACTGAGCTCAGGGGTAAAGAAGAGGGCTGATATTCATCCTGCAAACTGATGGAAGATCTTGCTGCACAGTTCTTCTTCTTCGGCGCCCTCCAGCTGCTGCAGCTGTGTACTGCATGTTTTGTGAAAAGGGATAATGTGTATTTTGATGTTTGTGGATGGAGCGGGTGCAGCAATGACAACTGAGAGGAGGAGGTCAGTGGATCTGTCCTGAGTGCAGACACTCAGAGGGGAATCACCGCATCGATCTAAAAATAAACTCAGTGACATTTAACTTGATTGCTCGGTTCACACTTTCATGCAGTATTTACACTCTTTAAAAATGGTGCTGGGTTCATTAAAGACATGAAACCTGATCGCTGTACGTGGACTTTCTTTGCTGTGTATGTGACTTTGTGTTTTACTTTTTAAAAAATACATAATAGATTTTTTTTTTAGGGTTCATTGTCTTTTTTTAAGCTATAGATTTAATTTTCATTTCATTTTTATCAGATAGAGAAAATAACTGCTCAAGTGATAGCAACAAAGAAAGAGGAGGCCGGAGGTCACAACTGTATACATATATTTTTACTGAAGCAGCACAGCAATAAACATAAATAAATAAAACGTAAGAAAATGGATGGACGGATGGAAATAAAACGTAGTTTCTGTTTTTAAATATAAAAAATGGTAATAAATTGGTAATTATTATTAATATTACTATAATATTGTTATGATTTAATCTATTATTATATAATAAATATATTATTATTATTATTATTATTACGCAGTATAAAAAATTGAAACTAAATTAAATACTAATTTTTAAAAAGCCTTAATTTTGATGTTTAATTTAGAAATTCGTTTTTCCTGAAAATATCTTTTTCCTTATTTTTACTTTTACTTGACTAAATTTTTTTAAAATAATACATCAGTTATATTTCACTATTAATTTGTGCTATTTTAATCATTGGTTAATAATTTAAATTAAATTCTTCATTTTTTAAAATTAATTAATTTTCGTACATTTTTAAAATTTGCTTTCCTTGTTATTTTTTTTAGGCGGCCTGTTCATTGGCCTTCTGAAACCTAGAATAAATACTTTTTTTTACTTATATTAACATAAACATTAAGGAGGCTTATAAATTAGACAGCTGTATTTATTTTAATTTTTTTTAACATATTTTATTATTAATTATTTAGACCGTGTCATAATTCCACGTTTCAAAGCACATGCATTAAAAAGTTGTAAATAAAAGCATTTTATTTACAACTTTATAACACAAGCAAATTTCCCACATCCCCCCAACCCGCTGTGTGCAGCAGTATATTACCCTGCTCTTACTGCCCTGTGAGGGGTAATTGGACACTAATTACCGTGAAGTTGTAAACCCCTCCTGCCGGCAGCTGATTGGTCAGATCTCGTTGGATCCCGTCATCCTGACCCCGCCCTGCGCCGATTTCCAGGTATAAGATGATCCAGGTCAACAGCTGAGAGGGCAGATTAGTTTGTGACAGGACTCCACATTCCCCCGAAAACACAGATCCTGCTTCACATCCCATTTCTTCCCTTCTTCTTGTTTTCTGAAAAAAGAGAAAAGTTTAGTCTTTGGCTGCTTCACTGGATTTTCTTCTTCTTTTGTGCGTTTTGGACTGAACCATGGAGTTGTCGGATATCTCTTTCCCCATCCCCGCCGCTGATGATTTCTATGACGACCCCTGCTTCAACACCAGTGACATGCACTTCTTCGAGGACCTGGACCCGCGGCTGGTCCATGTGGGCCTACTGAAGCCGGACGACTCCTCCTCTTCATCCGCATCTTCCCCATCCTCCTCTTCCTCCTCTCCGTCGTCCCTCCTACATCTCCACCACCAAGCCGAGGTGGAGGACGACGAACACGTCCGCGCCCCCAGCGGGCACCACCAGGCGGGCCGCTGCCTGCTCTGGGCCTGCAAGGCCTGCAAGCGGAAGACCACCAACGCGGACCGGCGGAAGGCGGCCACAATGAGGGAGCGCCGGCGGCTCAGCAAGGTCAACGACGCCTTTGAGACTCTGAAGCGCTGCACAACTGCCAACCCCAACCAGAGGCTGCCCAAAGTGGAGATCCTGCGCAACGCCATCAGCTACATCGAGTCCCTGCAGGCGTTGTTGCGCGGCGGCCAGGAGGACGGCTTCTACCCGGTGCTGGAGCACTACAGCGGAGACTCGGACGCATCCAGCCCCCGCTCCAACTGCTCCGACGGCATGGTGAGTTAAAGGAGCGACAGGTGTTAAAGAGGGCGAGGGGGTTCTGTGCGCTTTGGTTGCAGTTCAGTGCGTCTTTACGCACGGACACGTTCCCCATTTGCTTATCTAAACCAACTTTGTACTTTTTTAATTGTTTGACGTAACCTTTATTTTAATTTGTTAGATGTTTAGTACTATTTTAAAGAGCCTCGATTCTTTTCTCCTTTTTTGTGATGACTCCTTTTTAAGATAAAGGACAAATTCTAGCAATTAATTTTAGATTATAAAATTCGTTGATTTCTAAATTTCACACATTTTTTTCTCTTATTTTCAACATATAAATTTCATACAAGAACAGTGGTTTAATGTCAATAATTTCCCTGACCTTTGCACAAAGGGGCAGCTGTCTACATGTGCGGCATAAATTAAACTCTCATTAGCGATCATTTAGTGTCAGGATAGGAAAGAAGGAAATTTGTTTCAAAACATTTTTTTAAAGATTATAAATTACATTTCCCTTCATCTCATCTCACCAAACACTTTAGAAAAGTGTCCCCAGTTAACTGCTTTTCACAAAAACATAAAGTCTTTATTTCGTTTTATTTTTTTTATTTTAATGTTACAATAAATGGCAGTTTACTTTTACATTTACAGGAAACAATTTAAAAACGTGTTAGACACCAAATGTAATCAATTGAGGGACATGGATCGAAAAAAAAAGTATTTCAGTTCAGTGACTGTCAGGTGAGTTCACTCTATTTTCATGGTATGAGAAGGCAGCTGTCTTCATGTCATAGTCATTTTGCAGTGACTCAAACATTAAAACGTGTTACTGTAAAAAAAAAATGATTAAAGGTCAATTTTCTCCGTTTTTGCCTTCATTTCATTCTCCATGTTCTGGGGTCGTGTGCAGCATCAGTCAGAAACATGTTCGGATCTTTAGTCACTGCAGGATTTCTGTGATGGATTTTACAGATACCTCAGTGGTGTCTCATTTCTAAATCAGCTCCTCTCTTTTCTCTTCAGACGGATTTTAACGGCCCCACCTGTCAGTCAACCAGAAGAGGAAGTTATGACAGCAGCTCTTATTTCTCGGAGACCCCAAACGGTAAGAAAGGATTCTGATATGGCGCAGTAACCGGTTCAAATAATAAAGCACTTTATGCAGAGAAAGACAGAAAGAAGAAACAATAAAAGCAACAGACCAATAAAATAAAAAAAATAAAATGAAATTAAATGTGAATGTATCCTTTATTTGAATGGATTTCTCTCTATTATAAATATTAATTAATTCTAAAGACATTTTTCTAGTTTAATAAATTTAATAATAATGTTTGGAGCAAAGTATAGTTATAATTCAGACATGAATTTAAACCAAATTTTTAATCTCAACTGATGCAAAAATAGAAAGTATTTTCTTTCTACAGTAAATACATGTGATTGGTCAATATAATAAACAATAATAGAGGAGAAAATACTTTGAGTTAAATTAGAAGCATAAAAACAATGAAACAAGATCTGTGGTTAATGACAACAGCTAATTCAAAGATTTTTATTTGTTGTTGTGTTTTTTTGTGTTTTCATATCACAGTTTTCTTACACTTTGTCCTCCATCATGAAAGATGAAAGTAAACAAAAATGATTTAAAAAAAAAGCTTATGAAGTAATGATTTAGTTATTTACTGTGCTGTTTTATCTCGTGTGCAGGTCTGAAGAGTGAACGCAGCTCGGTGGTCTCCAGTCTGGACTGCCTGTCCAGCATTGTGGAGCGGATCTCCACCGACAACAGCAGCCTGCTGCCGCCTGCCGAGGGGCCTGGGTCCTCGCCGCCGCCGACAGTCCCAGTGGGAGAAGTAGGGGCCACTTCGGGACCTGTTCAGGTCCCTTCTCCAACTGCCAGCCAGGACCCCAACCTGATCTACCAAGTCCTATAGACCCTCATGCACAGATACTGACCTGGGACATTAAAAAAAAATAAAAAAAAATCCTGTTGCACCGTCCAGCCATAAAACACACAGATCCAAACCAACACACACACACACACACACACACACACACAGTGAAAGTGATCATTTTCACCAGCTAAACTGAGTCTTCACAGTCGGTTTGGATCAGCTGCGAACTTTCTTATGTAGAAACATCCTTCCACACCTGGAATTATTCCCTTTAGATCAATGTATGGAAGTTCATTCCTGCCAGAAAAAAATGGTGAGCACTAAAGATCATTTAAGGGTTTTCTGCTGAGTTGTCAAGCAAATTTCATGTAGTAGTAATACAATCTGTGAGACGCAGTCAAAGTACATGAACCTGGACTTAAAACTGTTTAGTTTCCATTGAATATACTTTTAAAAAAGGAATGATAAAAACTAGAATTTTCAATTTTTAGCTTATTTTTAATCAAACGATCTTAACTTTAAAACAACATAATATTTCTTTAATGTCCATTCTTCAGATGCAGTTCATTGGTCCCATACAGGGAAGCTAATAAACGGGGGAGACTTAAAAACTGATAAAAAAAAAACTGTCAGGAAGGAGCCAAAGTCTTAATTTTGACCTTGTATGTCATGCAAATGAAAAGTTGCTTTTATCATTCCAAAACTGCCTACATTAGTTGAATTTCCTAGCAGGAATGAGCTTCCATAGTCTACCCCAGATTCCCTTTTCTGTTTTCCAAAAAAGGCAATTTTATACTGAGATCAAACCACTTTAATTCTGTCGTTTGCTTTTAAATAGAAACCAGTTCAATTCTTGCTGTATTTTAATTTAATTTTAAATTATGAAAAATATTTTAAGCCTCAGCTTAGTCTTTCAGATGGATTTCCCCGCCCTCCCTCCCTTTCTGTGTATAGTCTAGCTGATGAAGGACGGAGGCCAAAAACCACCCATTAACATTCCTCCATTTTCGTCCATCTGAAGTCCGAAAGGCCCCAGCTGTTCGATTCCCTCAGGAGGAAAAAAGAACTACAGTAATTGTTCAACATTTTAGAAATAAACTTGATATAAAAGCACAAATTTCTGCAGTGAAAACTTAGCAAAATATGACTTCGGACACATGACAAACTGCATGTATGGAGGTGTTGTAGTGACTTTTTTCTCCCGTCAGTTTCGAAGCAGACTCAGACCTCCTTCCTGTCCAAGGCAAATTTAATCATTTCTCTCATTTGTTGTTTCACTCACTCCAGCGGAGGACCATTTTTCTGTTTCTGTAAATATTCTGTAAATAAGAGCTGATTTGTTCCAACTGAAAGTATTAATTATGTATTTAATGTTTCTGTCTGTATGTGCTTTTGTTTGTTGTGAAAAAATGTTAAACTTTATATTTATACATCTAAAAACTGAGTGACAGTCAAATGACAAATAAATGCTTATTTATACAAAAAGAGAACACGACTGATTTCTTGATTTTTTTTTAAAGCTTCGGGATGATTATTTATTTTGTTAATTGTTTTTATGGTGTTTGATTTTTGTGGGAAATGCTATAAGAAAATTTTCTTTCCTCTTTTATTTATTTGAAATAAATAGATAAGTGGTTAAACATTTAATCTTTAAAACCCCAAAGCATTTAAACACAGTTTAAAAATGTTTATTATTTTATATAAATAGGCTTTTATAACTTGGACAACAGGCAGATTTTTTAAATCTTTAATTTAACTTTTAAATTTTAGACTTTAAGTCTAAAATTTCTTAACTCTGCTTTCAAATGTGTCATTACAAATTGTATAGTTTTCTTGAGGTATTACAGTTAATAGTTCCTGAGTGCTAAATAACTTAATATCTGTGGTGATCGTCACAATAAAAAAACACAATAATATTCAGATTATTTTAAATCACTAAACGATGTGTAAAAGTTTCAGCTTTAAAAAGCTTCTGAACAGATACAGACATTAAGTCTAATCCTGTTCCTGTTTGACCTTGACTTACAAGCTGACTCTCTGCTTTTAGACCCACAGCTCGGGAGTGCCATCGTGTGATTGCACAAAAGAACTACAAGAATTCCTGCACTGCCCTTTTTCTTTTCTTTTCAAAAATCCAACAGTCCCACCTTTCGTTCCATGGCATTTACTTTATAATTACACCTGTAAAATATAATCCATGTCAAATCAAACATCTATGCCATAAATTTTAGATTCACAAAATGTTCAGTTTTTGTTGTCAGTGTACAGTCACCACAGCCACTTTATTAGGTACATCTTGCTAGTACCTGGTTGGACCCCCTTTTGCCTTCATACCTGCCTTCATTCTTCATGGCATAGATTCAAAAAATGTGCTGGAAACATTCCTCAGAGATTTTGGTCCATATTGACATGACAACATCCCACAGTTGCTGCAGATTTGTCGGCTGTGCATCCATGTTCCAAATCCCCACACACATCCCAAAGGTGCTCTGTTGGACTGAGATCTGCTGACTGTGGAGGCCATTTGAGTACAGTGAACTCATTGTCATGTTCCAGAAACCAGTTTGAGATGATCTGAGCTTTGTGACATGGTGTGTTATCCTGCTGGAAGCAGCCATCAGAAGATGGTACACTGTGGTCATAAAGGGATGGACATGGTCAGCAACAACACTCAGGTAGGCTGTGGTGTTTAAATGATGCTCAGTTGGTGCTAAGGAGCCCAAAGTGTGCCAAGAAAATATTCCCCACACCATTAGACCAGCAGAATAAACCATTGATACAAGGCAGGATGGATCCATGCTTTCATGCAGTTTTGGCCCTACCATCTGAATGTCACAGCAGAAATTGAGACTCATCAGACCAGGCAACATTTTCCAATCTCCTGTTGTCCAATTTGGTGAGCCTGTGTGAACTGTAGCCTCAGCTTCCTGTTCTTAGCTGACAGGAGTGGCACCCAGTGTGGTCTTCTGCTGCTGTAGCCCGTCTGCTTCGAGGTTCGTGTTGTGCGTTCAGAGATGTTCTTATGCATACCTTGGATGTAACGAGTGATTATTTGAGTTACTGTTGGCTTCCTGTCAGCTTGAAGCAGTCTGGTCATTCTCCTCTGACCTCTGACATCAACAAAGCATTTTCACCTAGAGAACTGCTGCTCACTGGATATTTTCTCTTTTTCTGACCACTCTCTATAAACCCTACAGATGGTTGTGTGGGAAAATCGCAGCAGATCAGCAGTTTCTGAAATACTCAGACCAGTCTGTCTGGCACCAACAATCATGCCACATTCAAAATAACTTAAATCACCTTTCTTCTTCATTCTGATGCTCAGTTTGAACTTCCACATACCTAACTACACTGCGTTTATGTCATGAGATCGACTGATTAGATATTTGTGTTAACCAGCAAATATCTCAACAGTTATTAAAGTGGCTGGTGAGTGCACATTGAGATGTTTCAAATTTTTTTGTCTTTCCTAATTTTATACATTGGGACCAGACAAGACGGGGTGTTTTGGATGCGTTTTTTCTTTGCATGGTAAAGCTTTTTTTCCTTTTAGGGATGCAGTGATGAGCTGTGTTCACTTCTGATGGTTTTCAGAAGTGTTCCTGAGTCCATGCAGTGATTTCTGTAACAGAATCAGCTCTGTTTTTAATGCAGTGCTGTCCAAGGGCCTGAACACCACCAACACTCAGACAACACTTTTCAGAGATTTCTCCATTCCCTCCGGATCTTTTTCATTTTAAGCTGGAAATATTGAAGTTACAAACAGTTTTGGTACGCCTAAATATTTTTGAACTTAAACTATTTCTCCACACAGCCTCCCACAGAGTAGTGAACCCCCCCTCTATGTTTACTGCTGACAGACTCAGCCTCTCTGGGATGCTCTTTTTATCCTCAGTCATGTTACTCACCTGTTACCAGTTAACCTGATTAATTGCAGCAGGTGTTTTTGCTTTTAGCATTTTCTGGTCTTTTTGTTGCCCCAGTCTCAGCTTTTTTGAAACCTGTTGCTGGCTTTAAATTTGACTATTTATTTTAAAACATGATCATTTTTTTCTATTTCAACATTTAATATATTTGTATGGACTTCTATTTTAGATTTAGAAAAAAGGGTTTTAATAATTTTCAGACTGTTTAAATTAATGTGCCTCCCTCGAGAATAATGATGCACAGTCTTATCACCTGTACAACTTTTTAAATTAAGGCTCCTGAAGCCCCTTTGTGGAACTTTTTATCCTCAGTAAATCACAGCATCAAATCATTAATTGATTTAATTTCTTTTAAGGTGTTGAGGTCATTTAAATTGGGAGACTTTGAGGTAACAGTGTTGAACAAAGGACTTTAAAATTACACGTCTAAAAATACTGAACTTTATTGATTAACTGAATAACAACAGATCTACAGACATGGCTTGAAGAGTCACACTTTATTTACAAAAAAACTGAGAACCAAACAGTCGAGGGCGAGGAAGCGTGACGGCGACAAAGTTTATTGGTTTTAATTCCTACTGAAGAGCAGCTAAAGGCTCCTGGGTGCATGTTTCATGGTGTGGTTGGTTAGCCGCAGGGTAAACCTCAGCATTACTGGCTTCTTCTGAGCTACGACCTCTGCCACAGTGTGCGTTGCTTCATCAGGCGTGTGTCCGAGATAATGGCAGTTTGGTTTCTGAGCGGTGGCGGGCAGGGCTGATCTACTTTCTGCGGCGGGCGGCTCCCTTCTTGCTGCTGTAATACGAAACACACAAAAAAAATTGGACGCATGTGAGAACTTTGAGCTGTGTTTAACACTTTTCATATTTTTGTGATGTTGTTGAGGCTGATTTTCAAACTTTAACAAAAATTCACACTTCAGAGAACAGCGGCGAACAGCTCAAAGACACCTTGGTAGGAATCAAGCAAGAGGGGAGTGCAAAAATACCAGTACCAGTTTGAATCGGACATCATTTTATAAGAAGCTGATTAGCTTTTCGCTACAAGCATCTCGTCCAAAATCCCTTTAGAAAATATAGCTGATAAAAATTTTAAAAATCTCAGTTAAATAAAAGGACAGGGGATACAGTGTTAAGGATTAAAAAGCATCTTTTAATCCTTAACACTAGTACTGGCACTAATTTTACTCTGATTCCATGCAGATTTTTGCATCAATGCTCAATCTCAGCATCTTTGTGCATTTAAGAATTGTTTGTGTATTTATTTAACTGTACAGATAGCCAGAGAAGCTAACGAGCTAAGGCCTCTCTCGGTTAGCATCTGCACAGCAATCAGTTTAAAAAGTAACTCAAATGATGGGATTTAGAAAATATCTTGTGAATTCAGAAAAAAAAGGACACTTGTGAAGGCATTACGCTTTTGTGAAAATCATCTTCACAACTCCGTCAAGACCTGTTTTATCACACATTATATTTTCAGTAGGATTTTGGACAGCACAGAAAACAGCAGAAAAAACAAACAGCGATGTCGGGAAATTCAACTCGCATCCAGAAATCAGTGACAAATTCATGCAGTACTTACCTGCACAGGCTGAATTATTCCAAAGGCACTAAATCAAAGTAATCCACCATATTTTCTGTCATATATATACTGTTACAGGGGTGTTGGCACATGGCCAAAACATACATGCAGCTAAACCCCAGGCTTTAGACTGCTCTAAATGCTCAGTTTCAGAGAGTTTTTTTTTGTACTCTTGGCTCTGTATGATGTCATAAAGAACATATACTCCTAATATGGTTATCTCAGGTACACAGCTCAGTCTGTGAGCACAAAAGCCCCACCCACCTGCTAGGAGACAGAAAGCTGGTGCATTGTAGAACTGGGTATAACTAGCTTCCCATTTAATGCAGATTTCGTGTGTCATGTCTATGCATTGGATGCCTTAGGTTACGGTTAGCGTTAGGGTTAAGGTCAGGGTAGAAAATGACACTCGGAAAGCAAAGAATGCATAGTGATGACACCCGGCTGCACCCCCCATCAGCCGTAAACATCTCCTGTTAAGCCGTGTAACATTTTGCGCTTCAGCTTGTTAGCCTCGTTGACCAGCAGAATTCAGTCTAGCCATATCTGCAAACACTCTACTCTGCTCAACTGTCGATGGTAAGAGTTGATTTTTTCCCCAAGATAATCAATTAAAGTGTTTAAACTTTTAACTTTTAAGCTTTTTTTAACCTGTGATATGTCTTTTTTTTTTTATGAATAAAAGACCACTGTTTCCATCTTGATTCCAGAAGGTTTTGGCCTGTGTCTGGACTGGATCTGAACAGTCATGGGTAGTGTTAGTCAGGTTTCAATGCGTTTATGGCTTTCTTTTCATTCATTGGACACGCAAAGGTTACATAACTCACAGTCTTCTACCTAATAACATGGATTTGTGCATAAAAAGCACGCTTGTTCTTCTAGGAACTTTTCACATGTCATTGGTCCATGGTCAGGACTAGGATGTCGTCACTACAGAGCATAAAATGAAATGCGGAAATTAAATAATAAAAATTGTGATATTTCATGAAATGACTGCAGGAAATTGGCACTTCATGATAAAAGGTTGTTGTCTTAGATGTCAAAATTTCACTCTGTTCTTTTGTATGTACTGTTAAAAACTGTGTATCTAGTGTTTTTTGAATGATTATACTACATTAGTCTGATGTACTCTATCCCTATTAGCAACAGTTTTCTGCCATAAATTGCCATAAACTGTCTCAGTGTTACAACAGTTAGTCTTGCTGAGGGAATTCGTTGTCATGTCCACAGTTGGAGTTAAAGTTATTTTTTTGGGGGGGATTAACAGGAGTTGGTGAAGGCAGCACTGACAATACTCACTGCTTCTGCAACTCATCAATGCGATTCCTGTACGTGAGAACCTGAAAAACGACACAGCAGTAGCTTTAACTCGCAGCAGGATACATTTACCTCAGAGAAGAACGAATCCCTCCTCTTCCTCTTCTTCCTCTGAACAGGCTCAGGGGGCTGAAAGCTGCAGGCTGAAGCATTATGGGAAACCAAGGCAGAGCCGTGCATAGATTTTGCACTGAACCCTTTTATTCTTTTTGTCCTGCAGTGCTATCAAATCAAGCACGTAAAATGTCTGCTGTGGTTTCCCAAACAGGAAAAAGAACATTTAATTCATCTTCAGCTCGGCTCTGAAACCTCAACAAGCCCTGACTTACCTTTATGACCGCTCGCTCACACACATCACTGAGGGAGGTAAAACTGAGCTTCGCAATCACCCATCACCACCTTTAAAACCACTTTAGATCATTTATCTGCTTACAAACGAAGAGTTTGAGTCCAAAAATGGGATTGCTTCATGTTCATCCCGTTTCAGTTTGTTTAACTTGGAGGCTGTCTCTTTTGAAAATTGAGTTTTCCTTTCCTACTGTCACCAAGTGCTGCTCAAGGGAGGATTGCTGGGCTTGTCTTTAAAATATTTTAAGCTTAACCATACTCTATAAAGTGCTTGAAGATGACTTATGGTACGATTTGGCACTATACGGGTAAATTAAATTGAACTGAATTATGACAGAAATGTAGACAGTTAAATTTTTATTTTAGAATTATTTATAATTGATGTCATTTATGTGATTATTTATTTTTTTGCTGTGAAAGTCCAGTTTTTTTGGCATTTACAGCAGTGGGGGGAGGGGGGGGGGGGTTTT
>VUQI01022239.1:16274-32126 GCA_015106735.1 Paratilapia polleni
GTAAGGGGAAGGGGGGGGGGGGGGGGGGGGGGGGGGTGATATTTTAAAATAATGACACTTATTTTACTATAATGCACAAAATCTCTGTCTCTGTGTTTGTTTGTTTCTTTGTCTGCAAACCTCTCCTAGAACATCAGAAGTTGAGCAACCAAACTTGACATACAGGCACGCCTTAGGTCCCTGTAGGTTCTTATCTATATCAGATATTATGATGTCACCATGTTGCCTAGCAACCATCTAGCAACGGGCTAAAATGACCCATTCTTAGCATATAAACAACATCTACCACCCCAAAACAAGACATTTGTAAGTTCTGAAAAATGGAGTGCCCCTCAGATGTCTTACAGTGGTTTGGTCCACTGCCCACATTTCCTTGACTCCTTTACTTCCCAAACTTAAAACAAAGTGTGTGAGACACATTCTTCTTTACTTCTACCACTCAGTAGACTAAAACATATTTATGGATGTGACCAGACAGTAATTTTAGAGCTCCATTACCTCGTGGTTGAATCTTGTCCTTCAGTGCGGTGACCACATTGTTAGAGGCCAGCCACCTCTCCTAATGCAAGTTTATGGAGGCAGGAGGTCTGTCCACAATTGAAATCATTTAAATTTACTGAATTTTAGTTTTCAAGTAGTTTGGTCCTCCTGACTGATTCCGGGGAACCCTGTTCAAAAAGAAAATCCTGGAAACTTCCCTGTTTAACAAAAAAGCTCTTATTCATAAGAGGCTGCTGGAATACCAAAAGCAAAGCTGTAGTGCTTTTGAAAAATGATAAGAAGTGTGCTATGTGAACAGATGTCACTTTTTTTAGATACAAACTCTTCAGTCCTCTTTCTTTTAGTTTTAGTTTAGTTTTATCTGGTGGTGTGTTGTTTCCTCTATCAGCCAGCGGGGGATGCTCTGCTTCTTTCCATCATGCTAACATGCAGCGAGCCAGGCAGGACTGCTGCTCAGCTCTACTACTTACAATTTACTGAGCTCCTCCACTCTCTTACGCAGGGTAGTAACCTGGAGGAAATCAAGAGTACATCGAGGGTTCAAATCCGGAGGTGATGACAGGCTCACTTTAGGGTGCCAGCATCAACAACCAGCAACAAACTACAATGAGGAACCTGTTGATTGGTGTTCATAACAATTTACTTTAGACTATTTATGCCGATGAACTTTATATTATTAAATAGTCAAGTTTAATTTAATCAAGATTAATTCAGGGGAAGTAAAAGACTGTAAATATACAATAATCTTTAACAACAGTCAAGTAAAAAAAGTTCAAATATAGGAAGAGATAAAACTGTAAATTAACAATTAGTTATATACATTTTTGTTACTTACACACATATATGGATCTTATTTGATTTCTTAAAACTGGGTTTGGTGAACTATAAAGAAGCATCTGTATTTTATTAAAAAAGAAACAAGTAAATAGAAACAAACAAGTGGTGAAATTTTACTTAAAAAGAGAGCCAACCTTCTGCTTCTTTATGGAATTGTAATGGGATATTTTCAAAATAAAAGACCTTATAAAAACCTAATGACATTTTAGCTTTAAATTTTAGACGTTTAGTTTAAAATCAGGATAAACCCATCTACTAATTCTGAGAATAAAACCAGATAACACAAAAATACAAAAACTCAAAATATAAAAGGAACAAGAAGAACTTTTTCGCTAAAGGGGAAAAAACAAAACTTGAACTATCACATTTTAAATCAAAATCTGTTATCAAAAAGATCCAGGAAAAATAATCTCATGGAACAAATAATAAAATAATTAAAATCAAAAGAAATGAAGAATGTAGAAAATATGATTTTTCTGTTCCCAATGACCTGCCAGGTTTTTTGTGTCTAAATGCATGAAAATATCTGTTAGTGACTCAATATGAGGTCTTAAACCTGAGGCTGAGAAGGTCTCGCTCAGGGATAACAAATGTCATTGTGGTCTCTAACGAGGACGCCGTCTCACCTCGTACTTCTGCCTCTTCAGTCTCTCCATGTGGTCGAACTTCTCAGACTCCAGCTGGGTCATCCACTCATGCAGCTCTTTGATCTTTTCCCTGTAACAAACACAAGAACACAAATAAACCAAAAAGTCTTCGAACTTAAGAACTGACGGTTTTTGCGTCCTGTGATGCACCTGCTCGTTCACTTCTTTGTTTTTACTATTTCCTAAAACAAAACTGAAATGACACAGATTTTAAACTGTAATGTCGTAGTTTATGCAAGGTCACAGCTACAAAGTGCAGAGTCGTACCTCAGCTTCTCATCGTTCAGATGGTCGATGTTCAGCGGCTTGCGCCTGGCGGCCAGGATCTTCTTCTTCTTCTCCCTCTCAGTCTCTTTCTTTCCTCCTCTCTTCTGGTCAGCCTGTTTGGGACAGATGCAGGTTAACAGCTGATCCCATAGAGAGTGATGGTGTGTGTGTGTGTGTGTGTGTGTGCACTGACTCTCTGCAGGTGACTGCTGTACTGGGAGCCCATGCTGGACAGAGCCGACTTCTTCTTGGCGTCCTCATCTGCCTTCTTCTTGGCGTCAGCCTCCTCCTTGATCCGCCTCTCCTCCTGGGTTCACAAAAAAATACCTCAGAGTGAGACCTCCGAGCCAGATCCACCATCCAGTCTCTGACTGCCTGGTTACCTCTGCTTTTTGCTTTAATTTGAATACAGTACTTACAATGTCAGGTCACAGGACCAACATTAGCTGTACCGCTAATTCATCCTGAACTTGGAAAAACTGGGTTTAAATACTTTCTCATTATACATTTTAAAAGATTATGTTTTATGTATCTGCAACTTCTCGTGCACATGCTTTCCTTAATGTGTCTTCAGACTTTTTTTTCTGTACTCAAAAAAATATTCAAACATCTGATATAAGAGTCACATTTTCATAGTTTACAAAAGACTAAGGAGGTAAAAACAGTTATTAGAAGAAATACACACCTCACGTCTGGCCTGGCGCTCCTTGTCCTTCTCAGCACGGATCCTCTGCTGCTCGGCCCTCTCAGCACGACGCTTCTCCTGTGGGACAGGAGCAAACATAGGGTTAAAAAAATAAATCACACAACACATGGCGTTTAGATTCAGATGCAGCCAAATTCCTGAAGCAAAGATAAAGCTTGAGAAAAATAAGTCTGTGAGGAACGATTTTCAAAAGTAGTAGAGGAGCGTTTTATGAAGCCAGTGTCCTTTCGTTTTATAATATGCATGTATAATATAAATGTTGTGGCCTCTCCACATTAGTTCTAGTACTCATTTTGGCAGGTCAACATAATTCAATTCAATTAAATTATTGGTAAATTCATTTTTTTAATAAAAAAAAAAGTAAATTAAGAATTTTTTGCATTATTGCTTTATTGTTCCCTTGATTTTATTTCCTTTTATTCTACTGCTTTTATTATGATGCGTGTGCTTTTTCTTCCTTTGATTTGTGTCATTATCAGCTTGTCTGTAAAGCATTTTGAATTACTCTAACCTGTACATGAGGTGCTACACAAATTAAGTAGATTGATTGATTTATCAATAAATTAGCTGCATGAAATTAATTCAAAAGAATACATCCAAATTTTGTTAAATAAATGTAGTCACTGTGAGAAGACTTGTAGCTAACATCAGCCTGGCTGCGTCCAAGAGAAATATGTTGAATTATAAAATTATAGTTTTATAAGTCATTTCTTGACCAGAGCTGAATGCCAGTGAACAACTGCAGACTGTAGAAAGTATTTCCTGTCAGGAAACAGTCTTACATAGCCTCCAGTGTAAAGTACAGGTTATCTTATCTTATATTGTTGTTTTATTCTGAAGCTTTAGATCATAGGCAGATTTTGTTGGTTTAGAACTGAGCCAGGCTAGTCCTTGTGCTAAGCTAAACTAACTCTTAAATAATTTAATAACCCACTATTTTTGTGTAAGTTTGAGGGATGTGTAAAGATGCTAAAATAAGCCCTAAATGAATCCACTAAAATTCTGTGACCCCTCAGATTCAACTGGGGAGCCCCAAAAAGTCCTGGACCCCAGGTCTTTAACAGGATTACATTCAGTAGTTTCAGTACTTTAAAAGTCTGTGGTCACTTTGACCTTTTCTTAGCTATTACCTAAAACTTAGATATGCATAGTTTTTGTGTGCTGAAAAATGAATAAAATGTCATCCTGTATATATTTTTAATATCATGTGCATTACAGCAACACACCTACTCAAACCAAAAGTCTAAAATGAGGTAATAAAATAAGGTAGACAAATCCTTAGCTTAAGCAGAACTGACTCAAATTATTTGTGGAAGGCATTTTTTAAAGATTTCCAGTTCAATGGGAGAGTCCAGAGAAAATATGAATAAATAATATTTCTGTGCTGTCCCATCGCTGAAAACTTACAATCCTCTCCTTGAGGGCGATCAGCTCCTCCTCCTCCTTCTTCCTGCACTCAAAGTGAGCATCGATCAGGGCCTGCAGCTCCATCAGATCCTTGTTCTGACGTTTCTTCTGGATGTCCTGCGTGGCGGAACAATGGAAACAGCACTCAGCTGGGCACAGAAACACCCAGAAAACAACAAAATCTCTTCTTCCCTTCAGGCCTACTTACATCAAAGTCCACTTTCTCACCCTCTGGGATCTTTGGGGCGGTGGGCCTGCGAGAGAGTGTCGAGCTCTTGAGTGCACTGGCACATCGCTGATTAACAGTTTTCTTTGTCTTTTTGGCCAAATCACTCAGATCTAAATGTCTACAGAAATCAAGGAACTTACTTGAACTTTGGCTTCTCCTCTGCAGGTTAAGAAATGAAGAGGGGATGAGTACACGTCACCAGGTTAGAAAGAAAACATTATTATTCTAAAACACTCAGACAGATCAAACAGTATGGGTTTGGATCTATGGGACAGATTAGATTCTTTAAAAGGATAGGCTCACCAGTTTTTAAGTTAGGGTTAGAAAAACAGTCAAATAAGAGCAAACAGATATATTAAAAACAGTTTAAACAGGTGAAGTTTGAGTGCAGTTAAAATAAATCTGAATTGTTAACATTTGTCTTTGGTTTCATACCGATACACACAGTATGTGTCTTTTTTGTTTTTTGGCTTGACCCCAAGCAAAACATTTTCCCATTTCCTTGTTTTCTCTGAACCCAGATTCTGGCGGCTTCATGCCATGCAGATGACGAGTGGCATAGCAAGAGTGTGGTGTCACTATGCAGTGAAGCATGTGTTAGCATTTCATATTCATTCACCCTTCCTTCTCCACTAGCAGTTTCAAATGTTTCACCTTCAAATTTGGATGCCAATTAGGGCAGCGATCCTGGACTTACACAGACAGGTAAAATTTGGACAGACAGCAGGCGTTCCCTGAGTACAGATGTCAGACCTGGGCACTGTAGTCCCTCCAAAACCAGAATGACAGATTTAAGATTTAAGTTTTTAAATTTACATACCTTCCTCTTCAGTGGCGTCTGCATGCAGCAGGCATCGAAAACAAAAAGCAGAACAGACAACAGCGTTAGCGGGAAACCTGGGAGCTGCAAACTGTACATCTACACAGTCTAACTAAGGCACACAGCCGATCTGCTCAAGCTTAGCATGTTTAAATTCAAAAATAATTGACAAATGTCAAATATTAGCAGCCAGAATGGACTAATTAATACCAGTTACCTATAAGAGCTTATAAGTAATAACAAAGGAGATGTGGAATTACTTTTTATTTCAGTAGCCAAGATGGTAAAATATATATTTCCATAGCAGTAATTCCATCTGTACAGCATCATATGCATGTGTAATTAGCTTTAAAATATGGAGAAAAAGAAAAACAAGGAGGCTGCTTATTAAAGTAATACATATAAAAATTTAAAATAATGGCGTGTCAAAAAAATTCCAAACTTATTCAAACCTCTGCACCCTAAACCTTAAACAGTATTTAATAATTTATGATTGGCTGTTTGGCGTCTCTGTTTGCAGAGGCCACAGCTACACCTCACCCTGCATTTACCCCTTCCACTGTGGAAGCTGGATTGAGAAGATATGGGTAGGTTTGGGTTGGTTTTAAAGCAAATTGTCTTTTTTTTTCCCCTATCAAATTTTATGCTTGGCATGTGAATGCATAATATAAGAGGAAGATGAAACACGAGTTGTTGCATTTTCCATTTTTCCTTTTATGACATTAGCACTGCAGTTGATTTTCCCAAAAGGAACAGTCCGATGGAGCCTACCCTGCAGGTATAGTACACATTTTCACTAACATTAAGCTTCATTATATTTCTAAATCATAAAAAAGAGACTATTTGGAGTGCATGCTGTGCAGTAGTAAAAGGAGGGTTAGAATAATTAATGAGGTCAGTATTGCTTTCATTAGATTTTTCAACTCTCAAATGATTTTATGATAAAATATCTTTATAGTAGACAGCTTTGGCAGCATTTTAGCATGGAGTAAGCTAGGCTAAATAGCTAAATCTCTGAGTTATTTTTACTAGAAAATACACTAACTTTGTATTTTTAAAATATTTAAATCTATACAATTAGAGCATAGCTGTATGTAGCTAACAAGAACTGCAAAATTATTTCTTTGTTAGTGAAGTAGCAGATACAAATTTACTGGCATTTAGAAAGATACCTCCTAAAACGTGTCAGCTCCTCGAAAATAATGTTTTTAGAACGGAGAGCTAATGGAATGAGAGCTAATGTGGAGCACGTTAAAGCATTAGCATTAGCACAAATCTATCAGCCATAACTGTAAAATGCTTTGAATAACTTCATTTCAGCATGTTTCATATAAACAGTTTTTGCTTTCTCAACTTGTAACCTTCAGGTGCTGCATAAATGGCCTGGCTTTGAATTTCCTGAGAGGTGAAAGAAAGGTAGCATTGGCCTAGCATTAACAGACATGGAGACCATGCATCCCAATCTCACAGCAACGTGTGCAATGCTGAAACAGTTGTAGATTGGTTCACGCTGCAAAACTATTGTATTTTTACAATAAAGGCTGTAAAATTGTTAGATGCCTACATTTCTGGGGTCTTGTCAGCCTGACGATCCAGCAAAAGCTTTATAAGAAGTGGTTAATATTGGGAAAATGCTTATTTGAACCCACATCACAATTTTGTCCTGAACTAATCAAGTGGTTTTAGACCCTAAATATAACCAAAGAGCAAAAACAAACTAAAAATGACCATATAATAATACTAATGGTACCACAGAGGACGCAAACCCCAGACTCTTCTTTGAAAGTCCTGTCTACCTCCAATGATTTTGTGGGCTTTTCAGTAATCTGCAACAGTGAACATAATCACAGTTTTAAAGCCTTTATTGTGAAACAAATGTGCTGTGGACCCGCGTTGCTCTTGCACATTTTGCTGTGAGACTGGGCTGCACACCAGGATTAGTTGGGTCGGACTAACTGGCTGTAGCCGCTGGAACGCACGTGACGCCTGGGAAAGGACGATCCAATACCCCGTCCCCCCCTTCATGCCACATACCTTCAGTCTCAGGCTCAGGCTCAGGTTCTGCTTGTGGCTCTGGTTCTGGTTCTACCACTGGTTCTGGTTCTGGTTCTGGATCTGGTTGTGGTTCTGGCTCTGGCTCAGGGGCCACCTCAGGGGCCACCTCTACCTCCACTACTACCTCCTCTTCTACAGCTACACAACATGCAGCGAGTCACCAGGGGAGAGGAAGGGCGGTGAGAGGGTTAACGGAAGCAGGAGAAATGGAAGAGGGAAGGAGGTGGTCAGTAGATGAAAGGGGGAGATGTGAGATATGAGGAGGTTTGTGGTGAGGCAGTTCGGGGGAACTGCCACTGGATGGTGCTAAAGCAGGTGAGACAGCAAGCAGTTACAGGAAGGAAAAGGTCAGTCATTGATGGATGAAATGTGATCGATTCCTGGAAATACCTGCACTGCAACTTGATGTGGTCAGAGAAAAAAGAGACAGATTCTATCCTGACGCCGGCCAACTGTTTTACCACCTGTGTCTTAATTTATCTCGGATAATTAGTTAGTGTTAACCAGCATGCCACAAAAACCTCTTCAAGAGTGACTAACAAATTAGTATCAGTGACGTGAGACTTATCATCCGGAGTCTGGAGGCTGTGTCTTACCATCGTATTCTTCACGTCCGTCCGAGAAAGAAAGGAGCAGAAGAACATTATCAAAAGACCCCATTTGTACCCATTTTGACAGAATACAAATGTAAAATGTGGGTACACCTGGGATCCATGCTAAGCATACACAAAACAGTCCTCATGAGCTGATTGGAGCAGGACTTGGAAGGTGTTTTCAAAGCATGTTCAGCTCAGGAGGACTGCACATTTGCAGATGGTCATGCAGAGCTGCAGGACTCTCTGCCAACAGGACAGTGCGGCTTTGTGCGATTTGTGTTTTTAAAGGTTTAGATTTTGATCTCACACAGCATAAAAGACACTGTCCTGTTGTCAGTGTTGGTGTTGTAATTTGCTTGAAGGAGAGAGAGCATTATTGCACAACTTGAATCTGGAGGAGTCAAGCCAAACCTGCAGTTTGTCCAGTGCAAATAACTCCCTACTGGGGATGGAAAGTCAGTTAGGTGAGATTCAGAAATAATACTGAGATTTTAGCATGGAACTCCCGACTGTACCTGGACCTAATTTTAGGGGGGATGAAGTTTTTTTTATGATCAGGGAAGATGGTGCTACTTACCCTCGACCCCACTGCAAAACAGAAGACAAAGGAGTCCTTAGAAATGAAGCAGCTCGTCAAAATTAAACATGAGAATTTGTGGTTTACAGTGAAAACAGCAGTTTGACTCAATAATCTTAACTCAAGGTCATCCTTATTTATTTTCCAGCAATTTAAGATTCCAGCTTGCAAGTGGACCTTAAGTTAAATGTTTGGTTTTTTTTGGTCAAACTACTCATTAAAAGGTTAAAAGCTTTGGATTTGTGAATGAAACTGTGGGTTGACTTACACTTCCTCTGTGTCAGACATGATGACAGTGGACTTTGCAACCTGAAATCAGGAGAGAAAACAGAAACTTTAAGTGTGTCTGTAAGAAGCAACCGTCCAGCCTGCATGTATTTATAGCTCAGGATTAAGTTGCACATGTCTTAAATATGTCTTGTTGTCCCCACCCTGACCAAACTCCATCCTGCTTGCCTCCACAGTTTTCTCCAACACCTCCACAAAATAAATAAATCTTTAAGTAGAATTATTTAGAAATGACTGCCAGTTAAATTTCTCTTACTGGTATGTTGCATTTAAGACATTCCTAATATTTGTCACTTCCAAATCTTCAGTTTATAATTAGACTTTGGACTGAAATTTGAGCCTCACGTCTGAATCTGCTTCTCTCATGATAAGTGAGAAGGGAGCCAAACATAGATTTATGCAAATAGTCTGTTTTCCAGCTGCTTAGAGAACAGACTAATGCTGCTGGGTGAAAAAAAAGAAACCCCAAGAGAGTGTTGAAACTTAAACCTTCTGCCCTTTCCCATCACTGTGCATCAAAGAATGAAAGACACTGCTTCTATCAAACTCTGCCACACCTAAAGTCAAGATCAGCATTCTAATCCTGCTGGAAAATTCCAGATTGGATGTAGGATCTGATCAAAACCCTGCAATGATAAACACACATGACCTGGATTTATGCATAATTTAATCTTCCAGTGATTAGATTTTGGATTAGTTGCCCATTAGCCTCATTAGCGTGAGACCACCATAAAGGCATCCCGACATTACAGCTATTTCCAAGAGACAGCTGCACAGGTCCCGGAGATCCGGTTTCAGTGGACCCGATGTTGAAGATTGGGTTCCTTCTCCTGGACCACAACCCATCATTCCACCTTCATTTCCTTATCTGGCTCTCCTTCTCTCACATGGTTCCTTCAATCATCCTTCTGAGGCTCCCTGTCAACTGGAGCCACTTTGCTCAAGAATTAAAATAAACCCTGAAAGGCCGCTGGGAAGGTCTAATTCCTGAATCTCATGAATTCCAAACTCAGTGTAATGAGAAAATGATAATTCCTTTACATCCTCGCTGGAGCCCCTTGGCTCCTGTTCAAGATGTTAAAGTGTTTATCCTCAAACTATGTGAGGTTCAGTGTGCACACATGCCACGCCCTTTCACAGCTTCACTAATGGATATCACCAAAATGTAACTGTAAATAACAGAAAACCTACAAAAGCGCTGAGGTCAAATACCAAAAACCAACAACAGGACTAGTCACCACTGTTCTCGTGGCGTTACATAACTCATTAGTGTCACCTTCTGTCTCCTGAAGCGGAAAGCTGCTTCAAAGGCTTTAAGCTATCTGTAAATCCCTCAGGTATGAGCCTCCACCGGGTCACTGGACTTGAACCAAACAACCACAGAAACAACAACAAAGTCCAGCTGCTTGTCTGGTGAAAACTCTGAGAACTTTCAACCCTCTGAAAGATCAGTTTAGGATTTTAAACAGGTTACAAACTCCCCCCCTAAAAAATCCAAAGCCTGGGTTTTTGATTCTCAGAGATACAGAAAGGTACCAGAAACCATTTGCTTATCAGCTTGTCAGGCGCTCAGCTGCAGTCAAACACTAGACAATTCATTAACAGGGCTCAAACACAGAAGAGGGAGGTCTTTTTTAGTCTGTGAGCCACTATTAAATGTTTCCTTCTCACCTCTGACCTCAGCAGCAGCCTCTGCTACTCATGGCAGGGATTTTAGCACATGTGGACTCAGCTGTCCTGAGGATGGGTGATGTTTGGGGGACATTAGGCCTAAAATTGAGCTTCCTTTCTACCATTCACACTCTCATTCTCTCCTCTGTCCTCCTTACCTCAGAAAAGCTGAAAGAAGCGAGCTCCCCGCTGGCCAAGACAGGCTGTAAGGTTCTGCAAACTTACCGCGCTGATTATGTCCTTCTGTTATAGTGACACTCGATCCGCTCGGCCTCCCCATTGGCGGAAGAATAGGCTTGGAGGCGAGGCCGTCCATCACGGCGGGGCAGGGTCCACGTCTTTGCTGCCCCCACCTCCCTCCTCTGGCACTCAATAAGGAGATGGAAGGGTTGAGTGCTGAGGAGGGAGGCTCAAGTTTGGAGAAGGAGACAACCAAAATGCCCCCAGGATGCTATTCTGGGGCTGCTGCATTAGGCAAGCAAATTTCATGTGAGAGTGAGAGGAGTTGGACGTCAGGGAAGCAGGGCAGGTGGTGTTTCTGAGCCTCCCACAGAAGTCTGGGACACATAAACATAATGTACAGCATGCTCGAAGGAGGATGAGAAGCTGAAAGATTTGTCAGTTCAAGCTGTAAATCCAGCATGCCGAACCACCTCTTGTTTGGGGGCTTTCATTCTCTGGTCTAAAAGAATCATTCAGAAGGACAAATATACTGTTCCAGAAAGCAGTGGACCTGCTCTGACTGCAGGTCCTAAGAATGCAAAAGCAAATGTGAGATGATAACCTTTTGCCATATAATTAGTGCATGGAAGCTCGTCAGAGAAAAACATACAGTAATTAAAGCCAGGGTCATAAATATTAAAATAAGTACTTAAATGTGAATACACTTGTGATTTATGTGCTAAACGTCTGCATCTCTTTTAGTTATGTAATGCAAAGTTGCTTGCTTGCAGTATTATTTTTTATTCAGGGTCGGGGTTTGTGTTTGAGTTGAGCTGCACTGAATTATATACGAGTGAGTGTGATTGTAGAGCTGTATTCCTGTCCTTTAGAAATCACCTGCGAGATCAGTCTGATCTGTGATAACTGCCTTTCCTTTCAGCTGTCAAGTCTAAACAAGCTGCAGCACGACTCATTCAGCAAAGCCCTCAGTATAATTTATAGGAGGATTTTTAAAATGGTCACACATATCCTGAATGAGCCCCTGATTTCCTCCAGGGGGTGCTACAGTAACAAAATTCAGAACGCAGTCAATTCTTGGTCACCTGCCAAATCATCAGTGTCACAAAAACACAGACGGATGATCTCAGTCCGAGGATCTCACATTTGATTTACAGTTTACCTGATCAGCCTGCTGGGACAAATGAATATAAGTAATAATTATTATAGTAATAATAATGTTATTTGTATAGCACTTTTAAAAACACACAGTTGCTTAAAATCTAGGATAAGATGCACATATTGCATACAAATCCCGACATGATGGTACAAGGACACGACTAGGAAAAGTAAAACAAAAATGTGTTAAATTAGGAGGTCTAATAATAGTTTTAAACCTTATCAATTAACTTAAGCTATCAACCCAATGTTGAAGAACCAACCGCTCTGACTTCATGTCGAAAACATCTATGTACTGCTTTGAAGAGATATCAACTGAGGTTAAAAACTGGGGTGTACCTTCATGTAATCCCAATTTGTAGCACAAGATGGTGCAGCAAGTAAGAATTCATTTTAAGGAAGTCAGGGGGTGTCTGAGAAGAAGTATTCAAATTTAAAACAACAGCAGCACACATCAGAAAACAGTTCAACACACCCATGTGGTAAAACACCGTCCCCTGCTGGTGAAAGTTATATTTTGTAGAGGATAATTACAATAAATACCTTTAAAATAGATTTATGGGACATTTAAGGCAGTCAAAATAAACAATTTTGGATTCTTACAGACTTTGCAGGGAATCCTGCACAAAGATAACAATCTTCCCCCAAGACTGCTTCAAGTGCAGGACTCCCGTTAGGCTCATACTAGCCTGCTCTGACACTATTTGAACCTCATTAGGAATGAGTAACATAGATTGTTAGACACCTGGAATTCCCTCAGGGATTCACCTGGATCACATCAAACCCTGCAACTATTTAGATACCTCTTGGGACCTAATTATGAAATATCTTTGTACAGGAGATATTGGTTAGTGATCTTTGTGAGCCCAATAAGTACTCTGAAAATTTACCACTTGTTTGAAACACAAAAAAACCTACAAGGACCCATAGAACTAAATGATTCATTGGCCCTAATAATGAAATCTATGAAAATCAGGAATTCTTTCTTAAGAACTTGTCCTTTATTACAACATCTTCTGTTCTCAAGGTTTACATAAACCCAATTAAAGATGACTTGGAACTCAAGGGACCCTTTGGAAGGGAAAACAGAACAGCACAGTGTCAGTATTAGCATTTTGGCTGCTGCCGTGTTTGGTTTTTTGAGACAGAAGTCACCGTATTTAAACGAGAGGCTAGAGTGCCTAGTTAGTTAACACTAGCAAGCTGTATCCATATCCTCATTGCGATGAGGCCTAACAGTCACACAAAGCAGCCATCACTCCTAACTTCAAACATGAACAAAATCCAAGGGATGAGTTGTAAAAAAAAATTTCCCCACCATATTGTTGTTACGAAGGGAGAAACTATCCATGGAAACCAAAAACATTTTTGTATCAGGCTGTAAACATGCTCATTTCTGTTGTACAGTTGGACATTTTAACATGGGAGTCTGTGGGAACTGACTCACTTTTTGAGCCAGCCACTAGTGGTCATTAGAGGAACTGCAGCTTTTGGTACTTCCAAGCTGGGTCAATTTTTCAGTCCCAGGGGTCTCTGCTTGGTTGTGATAATATTAAAAAGACATGTCGACATTAAATATGGTTGATTTGATTTTATTAGTGAACATTTTGGACATATCAAAGCTTTAATTTCATTGTCATGATTATAATTTTGATATTGACACAAGTCAAAAACATGTAAACAACTCTGACATGACACGGTGGCATTACAACTCCCAACTGGGGAACCAAGATTCAAAGATTCAAAGATGTTTATTGTCAATTCGCTATATGTGCAGGACATACAGGAGAATCAAAATACTGTTTCTCTCTCATCTTAGTGTAAAAGAAGAATTAAGAAGAGTTAAAAAAGATAAATAGACACTCCAGGGAAATATAAATCAAACCTATGTACAAATACTGACAGTAGTGCAAAAACAGTAACAGTAGGGATGTACATGAAATAGTAGAAGAAACACCACAATAGCTGAAACATAGTAGAAATAAGTGCAACCCCCTAATAAAACAAATAAATACACTAAAAGAACACCAACTTCTTTGAGACCTATTTGTGACTTTTATAACTCCCAAAATATTTAGACCTTATGAGATCTTTTACATTCAATTCAATTCAATTCAATTTTATTTATACAGCGCCAAATTACAACAACGGTCGCCTCAAGGCGCTTTATATTTTAGGGTAAAGACCCTACAATATTACACAGAAAACCCCAACAGTCAGACAACCCCCTATGAGCAAGCCCTTGGCAACAGTGGGAAGGAAAAACTCCCCTTTAACAGGAAGAAACCTCTGGCAGAACCAGGCTCAGGGAGGGGCAGCCATCTGCCGCGACCGGTTGGGGGTGAGGAGAAACAGAAGAGAGCAGAGGGAGACAGGACAAAAGACACACTATGGGAGAGAGACAGGGTTTAATAATAACTAATGATTAAATGGAGGTGGTGTATAAACACATGGAGAGTGAAAGGAAGTGATGAAGAGGAAGTGCTCAGTGCATCATGGGAAGCCCCCAGCAGCCTAAGCCTATTGCAGCTTAACTAAGGGATGGTTCAGGGTCAGCGGTCAGCGGTCTTTGTTTCTGTTAAATTCGAAAATGTTGGAAAGAAGCTGAATCTCCATCTGGCGATAGCCAGTGGTTTCAAGATCTGATTTCAGTTTTCCACACTGACCAGTTTTCAGTTTTCCACCTGTATGTAACCAAAGCCGGCTCAGTTGTGATTGGTCAGTACTCAGGCACAGAATACAGATAGAAACCAGAAAGTGTCTGGTACTAGAAATCTTGTCCCTTTTCTTACAAATTCTGCATACTCATGTGCTTATGGTCATTAAGATGTCGCAACGTAGGTGTGGAGGAGAGGTGAGGACCCAAATGCAGGATGCAGAAAGTAGAGTATTCCAACAAAAAGGGAGCTTTAATAGCTGAATAGTCCAAGTCCAAAAACACAAAGTCCAACAGGTAAACAATAATCCAAGAGGCAAAGGAAAACTGGAGATCACAGAGGGGTTTAAAGGGCAGCACAAAGGGAACAGAGCGAAAAGATGACTGAAACATCAAAAGCACTAGAAGAGCAGTAAAACCGAACAGAAATCTAAACTTAGTAATAAACACGGATCCAAAACTCAAAAACAACACAAAACCCTGGGACCAGAGAGCGATGACAACTGATAACAGCCATTTAATGGGCCGATAGGATGTTTAAATAAAACTGCATGTCCTCTCTTTGAAGGCCAACATTCAAGGGTAGCCACTGGGAGATTGTTTCTTTCTGACTTGAAAATCAAAATGAGCTCTGATTTTTTTTTTTTCAGATTTAGCTTAACCCTACCCACACAGTCCAAAGAACTCCCAAAATTCAAAGTCCCATGAACAGGATCCTTGTAGCACCAAGAATGTTAATAGGTTGATGTGAGATGAACCCTTTGTTATTCCTAGGAGCAGGCTTCACAGCCCCCTGTTGGATCCTTGATACATCCCTGAAGGACCCCTGGGAGGCCCTCAGACCCCACTTTTAGAGCCCTGAGGTGGTGAAACCTAAGGTGCTGCGGCCTGTCGGTGCTGCATCTCGCCTCACCTCGCTCTGCTGTCACAACTACGCTGCTGTCACTGAGCAGCCCACAGAGCTCAGGATTTATTTTTGGACCAACATGGCGCCTGTTCCTTCCATTTGTAGAAGGGGGGTCGAGTTGTGCTCAACATGAACCTGCCGCTCTGACACTCCGGGCTGGGACAAGCAGGCAGCAGCCGGCCGGCCGCCCCCCAAGCAGCAGTCGCACAGGTAAACACACCATAATTACACCTTTTGTTCTCCAGACAGAGCACAGGGACACTGTTAGCAGGGTTAGGGAGGCAGGAACCCCCCCCCCCCCCCCCCCCCCCCCCCCCCCCCCCCCCCCCCCCCCCCCCCCACACCCCCGC
>VUQI01022239.1:32146-44499 GCA_015106735.1 Paratilapia polleni
CTCAGCAGCAAGGGGTCTGACATGTTTGGGGAGCTCAGGGTGCTTTTTCTTGTCCTCAGTGCAACATTAATCACCGGCAGGGCTGAGCTACAGGTTAACCTTGCACTGTTTCGACTCCCTTTGACTTAAAAAACACACTCTGCCTGTCAGTTATCTATTCTCTTCTGCAACAATGGCATCACGTGTACCTTTGACTGTAATCTTCCTTTGTGTAGTTCTCGGGAATAAAGCTGTACTTGCTGAGTTTGTTGTTTTACAATGAACTTGAACCTGTGGTCTCTCCTGTTCTGTCAAGGGGAACCCTCCTGGAGCGCTTTGAACATCCGCAATAAGTTTTTACCTGGTAAGTTCTTCCATTTTTCATCTAAACTCACCCTTTGCTGTGTTTGTGCAAAGCCTCATAACTTCACTGGCAGCAAATGACTTTTTGGGGTGGATTCATTTGCTTAAGGAGGCCATTGTGGAGCAGCTTGGCTTTTATTACGCAGCTATTATTACTCTTTCCTCTTTTGAACTCGCATCCTGAAGGCACTCCAAATACCAAAACTACCAGAGCCTTAAAAGGAGGAGTGAACATCTCATGTGTCAGGCAGGCAGCAGGTTCAGAGAGGGAGGTGTGTGTGTGTGTGGGTGGGAGGTCTAAAACACAACCAGCACTGGCCTACATTTCACTGAGGTGACACACATAGTAAAATGATATTAAACACTTGTTTTTGCAGACTTCATGATGTCAGGGTTTCTTTATGTGCAAGTCAAAATTTCTTATCAAAAATGTTTCTGCTTCTTATTTTAAGCTGAGCGCGACTACACTAACGTTTGCACATGTACTGCTTGTGCCATCTCATTTTTTACAAGTTAAAAAAGAACTACAGACCAGTCCCATAAACAAATATCTCCAAGTCAAAAGCTCGTGATCCATTTCTGTTAAACTGTGCTGTCATGTGATTGGACATTCTCAGTGACAACATATTTCTCAGGCCCTATCTGGTGTCCGGGAGCTGTGATGTCATAAGGTCAAATGCTTTGCATTCACTTTCACCCTTCAGCAGATCTGCACACACATGTCTATATGCGTGCATTTATTTATGTGGGAAGAGACAGAGGATCCTGATATGATGGAGCTGCACTCCGTTTCTGTCTGGTATTGAATATCAAACAACTGAACTGTGACCAGAGATTTATAGCCTGACTGGGAGAGGAAATATAACCTCTTTTCAAACAAATAATACTAACAAGGTAAATCTGTAAAATCCTGAAATTTGAGGCTAAGGAAAGAAAAATCCAAGTCTAGTATGTTCAATGGAGAGTGAAATATCTCACCAAATACTAGGCAGGTATCCATAAAGTCAACCATGTATATTTATTAATACAACTGGTTTTGACCTTTAAATATTCCGGCCAGGTTTCCATGAATTTTCTTTGGACATTCAGGGTACTTACAGGATTATTTGACCACCTAAAATGTTCTCTAGCATCACTATTATGCATTGTTTTCCATTAAATCATTAAACTCAAATGGGTGGATCAGTCGCTGTGAAATTGATCATATTGCAGCTCTTCAAAAGATAAAATCTTACATCTTGAAACTTTTAGAATGACAGCCAAGACAAACTTTACATTATTAGCTCTAACTCTGCAGAGAGTTGCAGTATGCTGCAAAAATTCACCAGTAGTATATAGCACAAAGTGAATAAAGTTTTGGTCATGCTATGGGGAAAATGCAGGTTCAGTAATATAAGGTCATAAACTGACAGCTTCTTGACATTTCTTGGACTTTTTGTTGAACTCTGAAAATACTACGAAAACTCCTTGAGACATGAAAATGTAACTTTGTGAAAAGATTGAGAATTATTGTCCTGCACAGAAAGGCTACGTTAATAAGAATACACTTTATGTGGCTGCAGTTGCTGAAATACATTATACATTTATATACATTTGTCTTACACAGTTCTCCTGTTACACCGAGTTTGTTTCTGGTGGTTTTGAGGCAGCTGGTCCTGCAGAGACTCCATCTGAACGGCATCACAGCGCACTGATTTATTGTTTTCAGGAAAGTGATGCAGCCTGTAAAAAGCCAGGAGTCTTAAAAAAGGGAAGCAGGTGATTGGCCAGCGTCCGCTTTGCCTTCAGACTAAAATTAGGCCGTGAGACGAGCTTCCAGCATCAGCTGTAAAGGGGGGTAACATCATCCAGGAGGAGCTCAGCTCGATCCTTTGGGTTGGCTTTTTCAGCCTGAGGTACCAGTATCTGTATTTTATAAACACTCACTGGTGAGTCACCATCAGGACATCAGTGTGTGAGGCACAGGACAAAAATCTCAAGTGCAGCTGACTTATTTTAATCCTTCAGTTAAAGGACTACAGGCTCCTTCATAAGCTGAGAACAGCTGGTGGACACTTTTTCCCCCCAACAGTCTCCAATGGAATAACTTTGTATCCTAAAAATTAGGGGGGAAATATTTTTTAACCAGAGACTGCAATATAATACAAAACCTGTTATATTGCATTTTAATTCCATTTTCCCCATACAGTGTATGACAGTATGGGTGACTGGTTAATGCCTAGTAAAAGCTGTATTGTCTGAAGATTGTTCAGGTAAAAAGTAATCTGGAAACATCAAAATAATCGAGCTTATTTTTTGTTCATAATCAAGTGATCAGGCCTGTGGTTAAAATGATTTCCCCCCTGTTTTTTTCCCCCTCTAATGAAAGCTGAGGTATAAACTGAACTGTGGCCCAAAAATTAAGTTAAGGACTAATATATCTTGTGACAATAAATAATGGAACAATATTCTGCTGCCTCTCCAATCAGTTCCTCATCCCATGGACTCCAGTTCCACCTGTACTGCAGATAGCAGTGCTAGTCCTTGGTCTGCTCTGCAGTCATGCTGAGCTTGGAATTGTGGTACATGAACCATTCCTCCACAAGCTACAGGTTCTGGTTAGAGTTGGAGTGCACAGTGGATTTTGTCCACCTGACCACAAAATGAGAAGAACCCCTTTTAAAATTCATTACTTATTACTAATTATAGACTTTATAGAGGAAAGACGTGCAGGTCTGAGAAGTAAATGCTACCTGCATTTGTTCTAAAAGCCAAAAGGGGGTGACTCCTCTGGCTGCAAAAATATTTTCCTTTTATACAAAAGTCTACTTGATCTATGACCTCAGTAAACACTTTCCTGATGACTTTATGGTCTCAGGTGCTAGTTTCAAGTATCATTGCAATAAACAACTAACAAAGTAAAGGCACAGCTAAAGTAAAAAATTGATTTTAATTTATTCAAGGAAATGGGTTATAAACACATACAGGCAAACATCTCAGTAAATGGACATTAAAGGATAAAAATGTCACCTGGTTCAGATGTCATCAGCCCACTGAATGGTGTTATCAGTCCCATACATATCACCTGTAGGTGCCCTCTTACCTTCTAGCAGGCTAAGTAGGCTGTTATAAATTGTAATCAGAAATAACCAGAGGCGCACAGATTATGGAGACATCTAGTGGTCGTGTAAAGAAGTGCATGCAAAACCAGCTGGTAAATGTCATTAAGCTAGCAAATGTCACAACACGTGCTTTTTATTGTAAAACGGTGTATTTTAACCCAAACCGTGATCTCTTCCAAACTTTAATCAAGTACTTTTCGTGTCTACACCTAATCAAGTACCTTTGGTGAGACAGAAAGAAACATACCCAACAGTATAGTTCACTAAAACTAAACTAAGTGTAGAAACTAAAACTTAATGGCAATACGTTTGGGACTGATAAAAGCTGAAAGCACCAGTAGGTAAAACTAAGACACACACAAGAAACTGAATTTAATTGAACAGTTCAGGTGTAAAACAGATTCCAAATCAGGGTTCATTTATGTATAAGTTGATAGCTGGACCAAATGAGCCAAAACATGATAGTCAGCTTCCACTCCATCATCATTACTGGAAATTTACAGTTTTGTGTGCATGTCTTTCCCAAGTCCAGCTTTGTTTTTGAAGATTGTTCTTTAGCAAAAGTCTAAGTGCAGAACAGGTAACATCAAAGTGTGAGCCAATACTTCTACATATTTCTAGAATGCAAATGATTTCTATTCGAAAAAATTTATTTCACAAAACATCATCATACAAGGATCAAACAGACTTGACAAATGATTTACCAAAAACTGCAGGAGAAGAAAACAAACAGTAAATTTCACAGTCAGATATATACACAATACTAGAAATGCAATGCAAGAAAATATGAAAACAGAGAAAAATGGTCAAATATAAACATTAAATGATCAAATGTTTTGGACTTGAGCTGTTGCTTTCTTGTATATTTGTACAACCTCTTCAATCTTGAGCAACCATTACAAAGCAATTTCCCTGTAGGGAATAATGAAGTTTCTCTGGTTCTGATTACTTGTGTTAGAGATCTTTGTCGCCAGCACATTGTTGTGAGATCAAGATGGACACCACCTCAGTAATCACCATGACATAGATCTGCAAAAGAAACAAAAAGAAAATGTTAGATATTACAAAACAGTCCAACTTCCCTTTGAGTAACCTTCAGAGACTTTGGAGAGTTTCGGACCAACTTAGGAAATTCATGGATTTATTAAGTTAGACTAAAATGCTGCGAGACTAGTTAAATTTTTCAAAAACGCTCAAAGATCCATCAGAAATAAAGTTTAAATAACAACTTATAGTCAAAATTAAAGATGAGGAACCAACCAGACTGTAATCTTATGGGAAGGGTATTCATTGCTATTCAAACTGTCTAATTTGGTAAATATTGTACAGGTCCAGAGTTTTGGTCTTTGTTAGTTTTGACAGGTTTTGACTTTTTTTTTTCTCCTCAGGGTGCTGAAGCACTCATGGCTGTCGCTTACGGCACTGTCACCCAGCCAGGCCTGCTTTCCCAGCAGTACCCCCCACCCCTGCTGCCCAAGCCTGGAAAAGACAACGTTCGGCTTCAGAAACTCCTCAAAAGGACCGCCAAGAAAAAGGCCTCTGCTCAGCCATTGCAGTCTGCCACACCTTTCCGCTCCAGCCTCTCCCCTGTAAATGAAGCAAGCCCTGACCTTGAACACAGTGACCACTCTACCCCGCCTTGGACTCCAGAGACACCACAAAACCTCTACAGCCACCAACAGCCACCGCGGTTCACCGTCAGGCCACCGTATCAGCATGTGGCATCTCCGTACCCACAGCGTGCAGCTTATGGCAGAGCAGCTAGGATGTCACCTCAAACAGTGGCCTCTTACTCACAGCATGTCACCACAGTTTTTTCTTATTCTGCATCAGCTTACTCTTCCGGAGTCTCAGCAGCTTTGGGGCAAGTCCCCCAGCTGGGGGCACCCACAGTATTGCTGCCGGCTTCCTCTATGTCTGAGGTGACAATATCTACTGCTGAACTGAAAAAAACAGCTTTAAACACATTAGCTGAAACTCATGGTGGTCCAGGTCCAACTCCATATCCAACAGCAGGAGGTCAAGCTGTGATTCGACCCCTCACTGTGTTGACCCCGCTAGTCAAACCCAAAAGCCCACGTCCAACATTTAAAGCAACTGAACCCTCAAGATCACCTAAACCTATGTTTGATGTCCCTCAAATTAGGATGTACACAGCAAGCACATCATTTTATGAGACATCCAGGATGCCACCAGTGTACGACACAGCTGGATTAACTGCTATTGGCAGCATGGTATCTCATAGTAAGACACCAATGGAGACAAAACAAGATTCTCAGAGAAAAACACCAATTTCAGATATTAAAAGAGGCACTACACCAACAGCAGAGATTAATGCCACCATAACTCCTGCATCAGAAATCAAAAGAGCGACCCCGACAGCCGAACTCAAAAGAGCGACCCCGACAGCCGAACTCAAAAGGGCCACCCCGACAGCCGAAATCAAAAGGGCCACCCCGACAGCCGAAATCAAAAGGGCCACCCCGACAGCCGAAATCAAAAGGGCCACCCCGACAGCCGAAATCAAAAGGGCCACCCCGACAGCCGAAATCAAAAGGGCCACCCCGACAGCCGAAATCAAAAGAGCCACCCCAACAGCTGAAATCAGAGTTAAAACACCTACTTATGAGCTCCAAACATCAAGAACTGCAGCAGGAAGGCCTAAAACACCAGCATACCACGTGACCCGAGCTGCAACACCTGTCTTTGAGATCTCAAGACCCAATCCTCTCTTGTTTGCAGTGTCACCAGTCACAGTAGAGCCAGAGAGGTCGGTAACACCTCAAACAATTTCTGTGGTCAGCAGTTCATCTGCTTCGCAAAGTGTGATGACTACAGAGCCTCCTGAACGAACACTAAATGGGGACATCCAATCAGACATGATGCCTTCAAAGAAACCAATACAACAAAGTATTACAAAGTCAAAGTCAGAACCTGAGCTATCAAGCAGAAAGAGCTCAACTGCTGCAGTTGGCTCCCAGGAACCAAAAACTCCAACAACACCAGCAGTGACTGGCTATCAGAGGCCTAAGACTCCAACATATGAGGCATCCCGACTTATGACCACATCACCTGGCTATAGAAGACCAAAGACACCCACATATGGGACATCACCTTCACATGTGTCACCTGTAGGCTTTCAGAGACCTAAAACCCCAACTCAAGTGTCTCAAAAGTCAAAGTCTACCTATCGTGGACTCACACCAGCTGAATATGCCGCTCATGGTGGAATCAAAACTTACTCTCCACTATTTGGAATCTCAAGTTCAATGATGACGACTGAAGTTGAAGCTAAAAAAGAGGTCTCAGAAGAATCAACTAACCAAGAACTCTCTGTGAAAGGACAATCTACATTTGAGACATCTACAGTCAAAGAAACCCAAAAAGATGTTGCTCAATCCCATCAGAGAGATGAAAAGGTTGCTGCCACCCCTTCAGTCCCTACTATTGTTGTTACCCTAGCATCCGACTCCCCAGGAGCAAAGTTAACACAAGAGACAAGCACGGTATCTGGTCAGGTTGCAGCAAAACGAGAAGTAATTCAAGAAACTTCAAAGGTTAAACCTTCAACAGCAGAAGTGAAGTTTTCAGAGAAACAGAAGGTGGAAACACCTGTTCAAGAAACCAAACCAAAGACTCCTGAAGCAAAACGTCCTTTGCCTAAAGGCGGAGACCAAGATCCCCTGAAGGCAGTAAAGAAACTTTTAGGCAAAGATAAAGTCCCGACCGCTGAGCAGAAATCTATAACTGACACAAAAGCTGATGTCATAGAACAAAAAGAACCAGCAAAACCTGTAGCTGTCACTAAGGTTATACCCGAAGGCTCAAAGCCAAGCACTGTAGCATTTGTTCTGCCTGTTAAGGCACCTGCTGCTGTAGAAGACAAAGTACAAGACAGGAAACCAGAATCACCTTCAGGAGCTCAAGCTGCACCTGAGAAAATGGAAGGTGATGAGAGCCTCCCAGCAGCCGAGCCCCTTCTTAAAGCCACACTAAAGCCGAAGGGAGTGAAATCTAAAATGAGTGGTTGGTCCCGGCTCAAGAAGCACATGGTGGTGGAGCAGGAGGAGCCCAAATTTCCAGAGACAGGTTCTGAGAAGGAGGTCATGGGCCAGAACCAGAGGGACATAAAAGCGGTGGATGAGAAGGCTGGAGACAAGACCAGCACCCAGAATGAAAACCAAACCAAAGACGCTCCCAAGGCAGCGCAAATGTGGGATGCTGTCCTCTTCCAAATGTTTTCCTCCAAGGAGAGCATCATGCACCAGATCGAGTTAAACAAAAGTGAGAAGGAGAAGAAAGAAGAGAAAAAAGATGAGCTGAAAGAAATACCTTCATTTGCATACCGGTTGCCTGTGCTGCTTTTCAGTCCAAGGTTTGATGCTAAAAAGCTCAAAGAGGCAGCATCGAGGCCGGTCACGAAAATTTCCACTGTATTTGAAATGGGTCTGATTGGGCGAAAAGGTAAAGACGAGGAACCAAAAGACTTTAATAGAACAGCAAAGGGGTTCACCACTTAAGCTACATCTGATGTGAAGTGCCAAGACAAAAATGTAAAAACCAAAAAAGAGCTAGGATTTCATGTTTAATGTACAGATGCAGAAAGAAATCTTAGCAACAGAAATAACGTAAAAGTCTGGAGTCTTAGTCTGTGTTTGTGGCAGTGCTGAAGAAAATTTTGGTCTGAACTTTATACTTGACAAATGCTTTGTGTGACTGGCTGTCTGGATGTTATTGTACATGTTTGTATTTGTGGATTAGCTGGAAAGAGAGAGCTCCATTTGTCTTAAAGTCATTCAGACATTATATCAGATTAAAGTGTTGTAATTTAATTTCAGAGCTTCTCATTTGTTCTTTTCATCAACATGTACAACAATAAATAGACACTGTTAGGTTATGGATTAGCACTGCTCACTTAAGATGTTAAAGGTGTCCTGTGGAGTTTTCTTGTAAGCAAACATATGTACTATTGGGTTTTTAAAAGGTTATGGTGTTGAGTTCAGTTTGAAAACATATATTTTCAATTTTATATATACATATATATACACACACACACACACATATATATATATACACATATATATGATTCTTAGCATCCTTCTTTACTGCTTTGTTGGTACATTGCTACATATTTTGGCATGTTGGCTCTACCAACTGTTATTCAATCAAAAACAAACTGTAAGGGAGATTAAAATTGAGTTATTATAAATGCATGAAATAGACAAAACATGGTCCTATTCTGTACATGAAGACTGCTGCACAGTGCTGACAGTGATAAACAAAAACTCCATTGGGTACCTTTATTGCAGAAAAGTGGATGTGTAGTATAAGAAATTAACTTTTGGTGAATAAAAATATATTTTTATGGATAATAAATAAAAAAATGTAAATGATTTTAAGACAAATAATTTATGTAATAATCATTCAAATATGCAGTTTTATTCAAAATGGTGCTACTTGCCTCAGGGTAAGACCTCTCACTAGGTAACGGATGTGTACGATTGTTTTTAGGCTGTAGACAGTTGAGTTTTGTAAATAAATCCTCTTAAAGTCACATTGGAACAGCATTTTTAAAAGCATTTCAATTACTATGCTCTGAAAAGAGGGCACAGCGGAGGGATTTTATTTAAATTTGTGACTATTGTTATAATTTAATGTTAATATTTACACATTAGATACTGAGTCATTCATTTTTACACAATCTCATTTATCGAAAAAATTTCAGATTGTAGGTAAAGAAAAAAAAATTTTTAAAAAACAAAGGCCTGTACGAACCCTAACCACTTATACAATCCATATATTGCCTCATATAATCCATACTTAATGTACTTCCTAGTAGTTGCACAGTGGTAAATGTTACATAAATAAAATGAAGCACAGTGCTTTACTATGAAAGACAAATTACTATATGAAGTTGAAAATAGTATAAAATGATTTCAATAATTTACAGCTCAACATGTTGTGTTGTGTAAAAGCTTGTGAATGTTGTTAGAAGAATGATGAAGAACAGTGTCCACCACAATGGAGGACAGTGGAATCGTGATCTGTGAGGTTGAAGGTAAAGATGCACAGAAGAGATTTATTTGACTGTGATGCATGGCGGGCAATCCAAACTTTATTTTTCTAGCTTTCTTTTTGTGACCTGCTTGGAATCAACAGAAGCCGTTTATTAATTGTCTTTCTAGCGTGTGTGCTGGAGCTACTGATTATTCTAGGTACAGTTTTAAAAAAGTAATCTTTAGTGGGTATATTACTACAAACCTGCTGTCAAACTGTCAAAATTAAAAAAACAAAGAAGTTGTAAGCAGAGTTACCCTCATGTTCAGTCTATTTGGGACTGAACGTCCTAATCAGATACAAATTGACGAGAAATTAAAACTACTTTGATTTTCTATTTTCCCACAGTCAGAAAATGAAAAAAGCATTTTATTATACTGAATTTAACCTCTCATTTTCATATCTCCATCTGGGTAACTCTGCTTGAGCAAAGCTTAGCATTTCATAATGAAACCAAACTGTGACTTGTGTGCCTGTGTTACTGTATTTTTGTTATCACTGATCTTTTATTTAAAGTGAAGCACTTTGAACTGTTTTTGTTTTTTTCCTTCTTTTACACGAAGCTCGCTGTATTGCCACCCTGCTAAAAAATAAACTTAATTTGACTCAAATATTTCTGCAACGTGTGTGTACAAATGTTTGTCAGCTTGGAACATCAGTAAGTCTTGGAGTAATTTGTTTTCATGTAATGAGTTGATTGAAGTAAGACAGACAGCTGAGACCGCTTGAGAGTGATCAGAAGCTCAGAGACATGCCTGCATGTCATAACGGGTCAGCAGTGATGTAAAACCTGCACTGTAACTGAGGAATTTAATACAGAAATGAACTGTATGAATTGATTAAACTTAAACCAGACATCTGTGGTCTTAAAGGATAAGCTCACAATATATCAGTTATATCTTAAACAAATCACATGGACACTGAACCAGTTTCTGCCTGCTGTAATCCCTCCTTTAACTCACATACTTTAGCCAGCAAGTGGTTCTGGCCAGTTTAGATATTTAAAAAAATAAATACCAGAATTTTGTTCTGCTTTTAAAGTTTCTGATGAAAGACATGATGACCAGCAACAGATCACAGGTGATACTGGGCATGTTCAATCTGAAAACAATGTGCAACATTTTGCTGCGGTTTCTGGGTTGAAAGGCATGTTTCCATGAAACTACATCTGCACTGATGCGCAACAGAGTGCAATGGGCCTGGAGGTACGTTTTCTCCTGTGATGTGTACATAAAGCCTGCAGTATTAAAACTGCTGAGCTCTGAGGTGTTCAGTGCACCACCATTTGTGTTGTTTAAGTGTTCTCTGAACACCAGAATAAACAGGCCCAAATGGATCAGTTTCAGAGATGTGGTTTAAACTTTTTTGTAAACTGATCTGAAGAATAACTGTACTATGGTTCTGCCGGAGGTTTCTTCCTGTTAAAAGGGAGTTTTTCCTTCCCACTGTTGCCAAGTGCTTGCTCATAGTGGGTCGTCTGATTGTTGGGGTTTTCTGTCTAATATTGTAGGGTCTTTACCCTAAAATATAAAGTTGTTGTGATTCGGTGCTATATAAATAAAATTGAATTGAAATTGAATTGTGTAAATGATTCAACCAGAAATAGAAGCTTATATGATTTTAACACATGAAACAGCAACGTTTTCAAATCAGAGGCAAAACCTAGAGCGTGTCTCAAATCAAACGCGTTGTGCACTAACCGGAAACAATCTTTGTAACAGCTGACTGAGATCAGTGGCACTAATCCTGTATGCATGGTGGGTCTTATAGAATCTGCTTTAGTTGAAACTATATTTTTAATTGATTAATATGTTTGAGATTCATTTTTGGCTGCATCCTCTCACAGATGTTGTGATACAAGTACATTTGAAGGCAGACAATTGATGGATATAAGGTAATTTCGTGGTCAACATTTCATTATCTTGCTTGTTAGCAAGAAAAAAAAAGCAGCTCAGAAATGAGCAAAGACTTTTTTTAAAAATTCTTAGGCTTCTGAAAATGGAACACAAACTATCCTGAGCAGTGAGGATTCTGCTGAGAGTCTGAAAAAGGGACTGCTGCTAGCATTATGATGTGGAGCTTAAACCATCGAGGCTGCCATTGGTGACATCCTCCTATAAATACAGCCAGTGCGCTGAGCTCTCCTTCAGCTGTTTTTGGTGCTTGAATATACTGTATATCCCGGGAATATGATGCCTGACAAAGGACTGAGTGGACTTGCACCATCACAATAATGGTGAGTTCGTTTTTCTATAGTTTGATGATGGGGAGATTCAGAATGATCTTTAAATTGCTACGGATACTGCTTAATTTTATTTTCTCAACTGGCTTTCTGTGTGTTATAGCAGCTTGTTTTGGTCTTGGTGTTGCATAGTCAATACTGTATTTGTGACTGTATGATGTTGCTGTTAAATTAGGGAATCCTTCTAAACTGGGCTATATTGCTGCCTTCTGCTCTGACAATGTTCCCCAACTCTGAGGATTGCTTTTTCCACCAGGACAATGCTCCATGCCACACAGCTAGGTCGATTAAGGTGTGGATGAAGGACCACCAGATCAAGACCTTGTCATGGCCAGCCCAATCTCCAGACCTGAACCCCATTGGAAAATTCTGGAATGTGATCAAGAGGAAGATGGATGGTCACAAGCCATCAAACAAAGCTGAGCTGCTTGAATTCTTGCACCAGGAATGGCATAAAGTCACCCAACAGCAATGTGAAAGACTGGTGGAGAGCATGCCAAGACGCGTGAAAGCTGTGATTGCAAATCAGGGTTATTCCACCAAATATTGATTTCTGAACACTTCCTAAGTTAAAACATTAGTAATGTGTTGTTTAAAAATGAATATGAACT
>VUQI01022241.1:8952-34252 GCA_015106735.1 Paratilapia polleni
GAGAGAGAGAGAGCATTTTATAGGTGCTGTTTTTTTTTTAAAAAAAAAAAGGATTTTGAATAAAAGGAAAATTTGGGTCTTTTTAAATATTGACCCTATTTTCACTTCTTTTTAGTTGTGACAAAACTGGATCCAATCTTGAGCATGAACACTATAACCAGCAATAGTAAACTTACAGTTAACATGGGGACAATTGTGTGCAAAAGTGTCCATGATTGGACGTGTCCATGATTGCTTTTAACATTATGCTTCCATGCCTTTGCATGTACTGATACCAGGCAAACAAAATAACTTTGGCTTATGGCATTACCTCTACTCTGACTGCAGCCAGATTTTGGAAAAGCATTCTTAGAAAAACATTTTTATCATCAGGAAAATGTCATTTGATTTCTTGTCCTATTTGAGTGCCAGAAGTTATGGTCATGCAATTGTTGACAAGGTGCACAGACAGAAGTGTTTTCGTTCATTTATAGCACATTTGCATCACTATCTGGAAAAAAACATTAAAATCCATAATTACGCATAATTTATTATGTGTTTGCATGTATGTGTTGCAACAGGGCTGTCAGACCTTTAAGATCTTTCTTCATTATTATGTGGAAGGGGCAGCATAGTTGTCGTGAGAGTCGCCTCTCACACTGGACTTCTTATTTTTAGGATGGATGCCCATACATGGTCAACTCACATGGGTTTTCACTCTCCATCAAGAAGTGCAGTTTCTCCATCTTCCTCAAACTCCTCTATCAGGTTGTGTCTTGTTGACAAGAGAGACAATTGCAACAGTTTTAAAGTTTGGTACTGACATCATCATTCCAGGGGAAAGGGGTATCTTTTCCAGCCTCTTTTCTGGTCACACAGATATAGCATTCAAAGACAAGTGCACAAAGCAGCTACCACAGATACAAGAGTTTCTGCTTGGCAAGTGCCAGAGGGCATACACGCTTTCCATGGTAACTTTGCTCTCAAAGTCGAATTCAGCCCGCATGAGTCAACCAGACTTTAGATAGTTTGTGGGCGGAAACCAACAGAGGGACCGGCCATTTTATGACTGATCACTTTCAATGAAATCTCACAAACAACCTCATTGGCTGGAGGGTGCAGAGCTGCACCTGGCTGTGCTAATTTTCCAACTACAACGAACCAACCAAACCACAATTGGCTCTCATAAGCTGACGCACTGACAACAAAACCTCAAATTATGAATTTTTCTTTTTTGGGGGGAAAACATGATAAAACTGTGCCATTTATTTTCCTTGTATCTATTAATATGAAAAGCATAACAGCTGTCCACACAAACAAGCACTCTCTCTTGCTCTCTAGAGCAATTGTGGTTAGAGTTACATTATTTGGGCAATATTGGCAAACTCTTTAAATTGGAGGCTCCAGATGGAAGGCTTAAAAATGTTTATGCTTCAAACAATTATACCTTCTTTTTCTTGTTAATGAAATATCATTTATGAACCTAACCTAACCTAAACAAGATATGTATAACATGCTTTAGAATGATGTTGGAAAAGGTGACTATTTAGAAAAAAACAAACAAACAAACAAAAAAAAAAAGTAAAACAAAAAGACAAACAAACAAAGAAAAATAAACCTTCCAAATTAACAAAGTGATGAAACTGTATCCTCAGTTTCAGTGTCTTCCTATCAGTGATAACTGTTACTGATAAGTTGTGTTAATAGATTTCTCAGCAGATGCTGTTGATGGATATGTGAAAGGTGTTGACCTGATGTGTGAACCGTCTTTCCTCTCCCTCCTCCACATAAACAAGCTACCTGTCTGGCACAACTCACATAGCACACATTTGGGGGGAAGCAAAACCGCTGTGTGTGTGTAAATGTTTTACCTTTCAATGACCTGGAGATGCACTGTTTCTGTGTACTGGTAAAACCACATGTGGAGGTGGCAGCACAACTCATTCGATCCCTACACCTCTCTACTGTTCGTTTTTTCCCCCTGCCTATTTCTCCTCTTTGATGGTGTGATATCATTTTACCGGGTCACCAGATTTCCCAAAGTCACAGTGGGGCCATGTTGCTCACCTTTTGACTTCTTTACCTCTTGAACCTAGAGAAATTTCCCTTGATATAGGGCTTAGACTGCCAGCTGTCATTCTCACCTCCCACTTATTAAAGACTGAAACCATGTGCTGGAGAATGTGTGCAGTTTAGTGAAAGTAAAGAGGCAAGCAACAGAGGAAAACTGATAAGCATCAAGCTGTACTTGTAGAGCAGCTCATCTAACATTAATGGTAGAGTAATTGCTTTGTAACAGTAACACTTACTAGGCCATCAATAATGACCAGGGAGGTGAGTGTAGAGTTACTTGCTTGGGATAAGGGTCCATTGTGCCTGAGCTGAAGCCACAGGATTAGCTGAATGAGACTGCAGTTATGTCGGACAAATATTTATACAGTATAATGTTACTGGAACATTCTAACTAGAGGAGACAAGAATAGGCAGGGTGATTGAAAAGTCAGATACACATGTACTCCAATTCTACTTTATCTAAGGATCTACTTTTGGATCATTCACTAATCAAAGTTCAGGAAATACAATAATGAAGGTGAGCCCTAACACGTAAAGAGTATTTATTATTAGGGTGCTATGAGAGGTGAAATTCTAGAAAGCTATTACAGTGTTCAATTATACTGTTAGGTATGTGACCATGTGCTCTAGTGGCAATCATCTGTTAAAACTGAGAAGATAACAGAAACTCGATTAACCACAGTCAGTACACATAATGCGTGCTGGGGTTTTTTTTGTTCTTGTTGTTGTTTTTTTACAGTAGCACATATTATCGGCTAAGTTCTCAGCAGCAAAAACTCCACCCACACTGAGGACAGGTATTTACTAAGATGTTAGCTTTTGATCATCTGCAAAGAACTGAACAAATGCTATACAGCTGTTAAGGGAAAGTAAACAACATCCATCTCTGTGTCCAGTGTCTAGCTAAACAGTTAAAAAATATTATATATACTAGCCAAAAAATGAAATGCAATTTTTATGTTGCCAAATAAGTTTTCAGTCTTTGTTTTAAATCCATTTCTCACTACATAATTTTATTCTCTTAGAAAACCCAAACATATTCTGTGAGTACTTTTCGGTTCTGGTCAGTTCTTTTTAGTCAATGGCGGGATTGGTAATTTGTTTATAGAACACAAATGATCACACTTGTACACCTCAGAATTGGTTCAGTTTACTGTGTTCTCAAGCCACTGGTCTCAGAATACAAAAAAACCAAAAAACCCCAAAACAAAACAATGTATGCACAACAGTTGACCGAGGTAGGTCTATTGGCATGCTGGATGCTGACATGCATGTCCTTGTATTAGACATCTAACATATATTATAGTGTTATAGTCTATAAAACCAGTTTAAGACATAAACTAGTATATGTTGCTATACAGTATGTTGCCATATACAGCTGATGGAGACATTAAAGAAAATTCATTTTCAGTCATACATTGAGTGTCATACACACTGGAAACATCTGCATTACTAGTTTTTGTTGTGCTTCTGTATCCTTTTTAATCTCTTATTGGCCACTCGTCTAAAAATAAAGTCTTGCTTTTGTTGGTATTGGTTTCTTTCAGGTTAAAATGTTTTAAGCCAGTCTTTGTAACATTCTTTGTAACAATCTTTTCACCTGAAAGGAATGAAATAAGAATACTAAAAAATAATAATGAAAAAAAATAAATAAATAAATAAACAAATAAATAATACATAAAAAAACAACAACATATAAACATTCTGCTGAATAGTGTCTCCTGCATCCCTGATTTGGATAAGCAGTTAAGAAAATGGATGGATGGACAGATGAATAGTACCTAAAATATGTTTGGCTTTCATAGCTTGGTCACTACTGCACAGCACAGCACATACCAGTCATTCAACAGCAGACTCCAGCTCATACAAATCTAATTTAATTCAGTCTATGGTAAACTTGTCTGGTTTATGTCAGAGGATGGAAAATGCAAAGCAGTATTGATATTGGAATACTGAGATAACTGGCAAGTAGGTTTATAGAAATACCATGATGACTAATATACAGAAATGTCTCAAAATGGGGTTGTCATTTGTGAGACTTAAAGCTGGGGTAGGCAGCCTGTTTTTGGTAAAAATCGATTTAAAAATCCATAAAAACCCTTCAAGCATATAAAAGTGGACTGAGGAGGAGCTAGACTATTGTACCTTCTCTGGGCTTTGTTTTCATGCCCAGAGTGCATGGGTCTTTTCAGATCAGATAAGAATAAGCAGAATAAGTAGATTAAAGAGTGAAATAGTCCAAATAGGATATAAAAAGTGTTGGTGCAATGGGTTAAGCAAGGGACTGGTTTTTGCCAAACACTGGCAAAAAAGAGGAGGGAGCCGCATAATCTACTGTATTCTTAAATTCTGATTAGGATTTTGTATGGAACCACTGGTCCATGAAGTGTACCTCATAAATAGATATTTCATGTCTCTGCTAAAATAACCTTGAATTCAGCAAAACTGATTCATGCAAAGGGAATTCTCAATTCTCAGTTCCAACATAAACTTGTTCGGACAGCATCAATTTTGAATGACAGATCAAATCCTTGGATTTATGTCAAATTCCAATAATATGGAGAATATTTCTCTTTTTTTTTGGAGATGGCATAAAGAAATGTCCTATGCTTAAAAACAAGTACATAGGAATACAAATATAAATGTATTTCATCCTAAAATAACATCCTAGCCCAGGGTGTGGTGATGGCATTGAGCCATTATGTTAGAGAGTTGTGACATACAGTATTTGCACCAAACAGGACTTCACAAAGTTAACAGCTTTGTGTAGCCTATTAAGAAATGCCCTAGAAGAGCATGAAAAAAGGCCTAATTGACCTAATTCCTTTTATAATGAAATTGAAGAAGTGTATCTTTCTTTGAAAAAATTGGAAATTAAGACAAACAGCTTGGTTTTTGAGGTTAGATTAAGTTGCCATGTGACCTTATACTCCACTCTCCTCACTACCTAAACAGCCGTCCTAACCTCCACAGCTGTTGAAGACCTTTCTTTGAACTCGCAGCAGGAGGCCCAGAGCACTCCCTGGCCTTAAGCCGTCCCTCCTCTCCACCATCTTTGCAGTTTGTAACCATAGCCTGACGTGGACTTTTAAGAGAGCTCAAACCTCCCACGGCAGCTGTTCAGCTGGTAAATGGATCCACATAGGCAGATCACCTGAGAGCTCCAGGGGTAGATCACTGGATAGCTGCTCATGTTTCCTACTGCCTGCTCTATTTGTAAAGAACCACTGAGAAAAAATACTTTGAACACCCATGAGACTGAGCAGAAACAAAAACTAACAAAACTACAAACTTTTAAGGTTACTCGGTTAGTAAGACCAGGGACTGTTGTATTTAATAGACATTGTCCTACATGGTGTGAAAAAGAAATAAAGCTCTACAGGATTTAGAAGAGACATTGCTAAGTGTGGTACAGAAAGAGCAACAATTTTAGGTAAGTTTTTACAGTGTAGTCAGGGGATAACTGTATGGACAGTAAAGTGAACTTAGGAGATACAGTAAACCTATGGACAGTAGGAACAGTTATATCTACCCTCTCAGCATATAACATGAAAATATTACGTTGAAAGGGATTTGAAAATATCTGACTATTGAATTAACTTAGTTCATGGTTCTAACAAACAAACTGCAAACTGCCCCATGAAAACGTTTTCATAAAAAAAAAGTAATAAAAAAATTCTGTGGCAGTTCTGAAGATATAACAAACCAAGAAGAAATACCTTTGACTTAAGAGGAATTTATTTTCATATAATTTTCCTACATGTAACTCTTCCCAAAATGTTTTAATTTCTCTACACTGCAAAAAACACTGAAAAAAAATATTTTGACCTTTGTGCATTTAATACATATACTATATGAGGTATATTTGTATTGAGTTATACATGTTCAGATTAACCAATTATAGTGAGTTAATCAGGGGTGTGTTAACTGAGTATGTGCTCCAGGATATGGACAAATGTCTGTTCCATGCATTTAGTTTATAATCTGAACTCTTAACAGGATGTAAACAGATTAGAAAATTATCTCAGTATTATATCAGTATTATCTCAGCAGGTGTTTGTGAGGTCTGGTAGGTGAATTATGTTCATGTGTTCTTCTCAGCTTCTCAGGTTTAGATCTTTACAAAAAAAATGTTCTATTCAGATTAAATTTATGTCTCAGTTCTTCAAAAAAATAAAAATAAATACAAATAAAAAGATATATATATATATATATATATATATATATATATATAAATATACAAAACATCAGCGTTTGGATGTAGAGCAGGTGTGCTTGAAATGTCACATGCCACCAAGATGCAATAAATAGGTATTAATAGGTAATACTTTTCTTGTGTCAATACATTTTTTTGGTCAAGCACCTTCCCTTCGTGAGGATGTGCATGGATTTTTTCCTATCCAACAATGTTGAATGTTTTGAAAAAGATGAAGTAGCTTTTGTTGGTAATTTGTTTTTTTTAAAATGTAATACTTTAGAAGTTGAGTTCTTTCTTTTATTTTCCGTGAGAAATAAAACTGCTGATATACTGTTATTCACTGCATATCCTGAAATATCCCCAAATAATTTTATTAAATGCAGTGTCAAGCTACAGTATTCTTTGTATTCATATCATGGATTGTGCCATTAGTGTAACTCCTGTAAGTCCTTTAATGTAAATTTTCAATGACTCTCTAATATGAAATAAAGACTGGATCAGTGGTATAGTGACAGCTGGTGCCTGCTATGTGGGACATATAGTCATTAATGAGCAGTGACTAATTTCCTCATTACTCTTTGGGAATACAGTGAATTTCTATGGGACTTGTTCAATGCTAACGTTTCCACTTCAAACAGTCCTCATGCCTCTTCTTTTTTCTCACTGGGGTATACAGCTCTTCAACCGTTCAGTATGTCACCCATGGGACCGAGTTATGAATTAGGAAAACCTGTGTCCCACACCTTGGGGATGCCATTAAAATATGACATCCTTGAAAACATTATTAATAATATTGGACTTCCACAGAAAGTTACATTTGCATGTTGCTGATGGAAAGAGCCAAAAGCGGTGCAGAAAATCTGTTTAGACTGGGTCAGTGATTGCCAGGACAAAGTCTGTGTTAATGACCCTATCTCTGTTTATAGTTGGACAAGTACTGTATATATAATTCATCACAGTCTTTTTCTAAGCAGTGACCCTGGTTGCTAGCAGCATTCCAAAATGAACATTCCAAAAAAAAAAAAAAACAAGGACACAGTCTAATTGGTCACCACTCCTATAAAAAAATCAAAAGACAAAACGACAGAAGCTGTAAATCAGCAGTAAACATCACCCCCATCAAGCTGATTGACAGGGTTTCCTGTCTGTCCTTCATGTCTGTTCATGGCCATTACTAGATATTGCTGTCAGCTTGGAATGATATTTTTTCTCTGCTCAACGTGCAGTGAGTACTTATAATCACAGCATGAGCAAGACTCGACAGTAGGATTTATCTCAGCTGTGATGTCTCATCATAGATCAATAATATTTTGTCAAAGATAACACTCATCTTTAGAGAGCATCTTTACTTAGCATCTTTATTGTGTTAAAAAAATACAAGTTCTTAGTTGCTTGCACTTCTACTCTGCAGAATCTGAACTGTGTGAACAGTCGGTTTCTGGTAATGCTCGAACTGCATTTTTTCCCCCACAGCCATGAATCCATTATAAGATATTTATTGTTTTCCTTGTTGGAAAGTATGTTCTTCAAAGCCACAGTGATAGCTCACTATTGGATAGATTGCCATAACATTTTGCATTTACATTCATGGTCACCAGAGAAGGAATTCTACTTTCTTTGAAGATCCTTGGAGATTGTCAGATTTATTGACAATGACTGTACTGGGTGCACTGTCACAGTATTTTGTACATTTCTTGAATTCACATTCATATCAAGGTCAGGATGGTTTGTAATAACTTTGATCATTCTTTTTATAATTTAGAACCAAACTCAACACTGAAATGTCTGCAATGTACTTTGATTTATGACATCCCTTTAAGCCTCAGCTGTACAATGTCACGTTGCTAACATCCTAAACCAGAACACTGAGCAGGGCAAACAGACCTGCTAAACAGCAACTTGCTACCATTTTCACTGTGTGCAGTAACAGGCTGTTACGACTGCTCTTGTACTGTTGTTGTTTTGTGTAACTGGTGTGTTTTTCTTTCCTTTTTATAAAAAGGTGTGCATGGTGTTTCAAGATGAGTGGCTCAAACCAAGATGGCTACCTTTCCCCAGTTCCACCCTGTTTCCCTAGCCAAGTGTTACTATGCATGTTGAAGACTGATAACATATGTTGCTTTAGTCATACAAAAGCTTTGCAAAATTGTTTCTAAACAGAATTTTACATTATATTTTCATTCGCCATCTTTAGGTTTTCTTTATTGTACAGATCCCATGTTTATCGTCAAACAAATAAGTACAAATTTCCTTTGAGGTGAGGTTAGTGTGAAAGGAAGGAGGGAGTGGGGGGGAGACTGAGGCTGCAAGGCAGCAATCACACAAAACACATTTGGAGATCATTATAGAGCTAGTCATGCTGAGTGACTCCAACAGACTGAAACACTGCTTACAGTGTTTAAAGTGGATTTGATGAAAGCTTTCATTCAGTCCAGCTCATTAGTTTGAGCCTGGGATTGTACACATTCTGAGATTACTCACTGTGGGCCTGCACTGAGCTGCCAATGCCAGAGGGTTTACTTTTCATTTATTTCTACATAAATAACTCAGTAGAAACACAAATCTAAAGCAGAAAACCTAATATGTTCAGAAAGCAGAGCACATGTCCTCAACATCAGTCTGCTATTTGAAAAATAATACACTGACAGGATTTGGTCCAACCTTAGTGGAAAAACTTTCTCTGCCATCATTTTAGCAACCTGTATTAGAAATTATTTTAAAATCTGTGATAATTTGATCAATCCTATCACCAGACAGAATATTGTTAAGCTACTGGTTATTCCTCAGTCACACAGGCCTAGAGACTGGTCAGTGACCATCTGGCAGCCACTGGTTGCGAGGGAAAAATGTGTATTCCCCAACCAGTTGCAAGTGGTTGCTGGCAGTTGCTATGAAACTGCAGGCCTACAGACCGGTCAGTGACCCCCTGGTAACCACCATTCACTAGGGAAAAGTGTGTATTCCTGGTCCAGTTGCCGAGTGGTTGTTGCAGGTTGCTGGTTGCCGTGGTCGCTGGTGGGGAGCATGGAAGATGCTGACATGTATGCGAACACTCGCAAACTACTCACCGAGTGGTAATGAAACTATGAAAAGTAAGTAAAAAGTAAGTAAGTAAAGTAAAAATAGCACCTTTCAAGATAAACATCACAAAGTGCTTCACAGCGAAAGCTAGAACATAAAAACAAAAGTTAACCAAAAGCAAGTTTAAAAGGATGAATTTTTAAGGATGAGTCAGAAGCCTCACAGCAGCTTTTTGAACAACCTGCAGACGTTCCAGTGAGGTTTTACATAAACAAGTGAACAAAGAATTACAATAATCCAGACGTGATGAAATGCATACATAACAATTTCCAGTTCTGACCGTGACACAATGAGACTCAGCTTGGCAATATTTCTTAAGTTATAAAAACAAGAGCGAACCAGAGATTTGACATGAGCGTCCAAAGTCAGAGCTGAGTCAAAAGTTACACCAAGTGTAATGCAAGACACAAGAAACTGAGAACGTTTGCCTTCAAAGTAAAAGTTGCACCTTTTGTAAAGTCTTGGCTGCAGAGGCAAGGCACAACTTTTACTCTGAAGGCGAACTTTCACTGTTTCTGGTTTGCTTCACACTTTTTCAAGTTTCACTACAGCTCAGAGAGTAAATGGTGAGTATTTGCAAACTAGTGACCAAAGAAATCACAAGGAGATTTTTGGTGCAGCACCCTCGTTGCTACTTGGTGACAGCGATCGACCTCCAGCAACTACTCACCAAGTGGTTGGGGAATATACATTTTTTGCCAGCGACCGGCGCTTGTCAGATGGTCACTGACTGCTCTCTAGGCCTGTGTGACTGAGGCTTTAATAAAACCCCAGATTACATTCAGTAATGACATGCATTACAGCAATGACCAATGGCAACATTTTTAAGATTACAGGTCAGTTACATCAGTGGTATAGTCAAGGTGAAATTGGTATTATCAAGGTAATCTCATGTTAAAGTGGGCATGAAAAGCTGCCCGATAGCATCTGTTATCATTTCATTAAATATGACCAAATGGCTTTTTGTATTAGCGCTGGACATGAACCATGCAAAAAATATCTTTCATGAATGTACTTTTATGAGCTAATTTATATTCAGCTTCTATACTGAGCACTTTATGCTCTGATGGAAAATGTAGGGAAACACATAGGAACTAGCAGTATGTACTCTGGAATAATTTTGAAATCTTTTGTTGTATGTATATGTAATACAAGTATACATAAGTATACAAAAGTATAAGTATACATACAACTTTTGTTGAATGTATTCTTATAGAAAATATTCAGCGCCCTTTACTTTTTGCCCACTTTACTGTGTTTTAGTTTAATATTAAGCTAATGAATCTGGCCTTTCTTTTTCATCTAATCCATCTTATAACTCACAGTGACAAAGTGAAAGTATTTTCTTGTTTTTTTTGCAAATTGATTAAAAATCAAAAACCAAAATGTATTATTTCAGACCTCTAATTTAGTACTTTAGACTCCCCTTTGGTAGCTATTAAAGCTTTGATTCTTCTAGGGTCTCTACAACCTTTGCACACTTGCCATTATTAGGTCTTTCCACAGATGTTCTTCTGCATTTCTGTCTGGGCTTTTCCCTCAGCCACTCCAGGACAGTGTTGTGTTGGGTATGCGTCAGGTTATTGTTGTTATGAAAGGCAGTGTGTTACCCCAGTCTCAGGTTACTGGATCCTGAAACAAGTTTCTTCAGTGACCTCTTTACAAAATAATAGGCTACATTCATTCTTCCCTCAGTCTTTTCAATCTCCTTGTCCCTGCACTACCACAGCATACTGCGACCACCCCCATACTTTGCTATAGGGATGGCAGTAGCCCGGTGATGAACGGTCCCCATTGTTTGGCAGTCATAGTGCTTGGAGTTTTGCTGCTCTATCATAAAGGCATGATGTAGTGCTACTGAAATAGTTGTCCTTATGGTGGGTTCTCCCATCTCTGCTGGGGTCTTGATCACCTCCCTGGCCAAGGCCCTTTTAGCATGGTTACTCAGTTTGGCTCTATAGAGTCTATGTCAGTTCCAAACTTCTTCCTTTACACAGTATTCAGGACCCTGTACTTCTGGGAACACTCAAAGATTTGGAAATTGTTTAATACTCTTTATACACTGATCTATGCCTTGCCAAAATGTTATTGCAGAGGTCTACAGACTTATTAAGTTAGATTTCTTTCTGAAATGCACTGCTGTTTATGGGATATTACACACAGATGTCTTCTTTACCAACCTATATCCAGTCCATTAAATTTGCCACAGGGGAACTCCACTCAAGTTCTTGGCACGTATTATTGAAACAAACAGGATAAACCTGACAACCAAGAGTGTCTATGCGTGAGGTCAATGTTATAAATGTTTTGACAATAAATTGTTAATAAAATTGCAAAACCAAATAAGCAAAGAAACAACACCAACAACAACAACAAAAAAATCATTAAACTGAAAATTAGTGATAAGGGCTTTTCCACAAACAGTCGAAAATAGAATCACGCATATCAATAACAATCAAATATCAGTGCTTCCCTGCTACAAGACATTGACAACAGCTGCTTGTACTGTACAAAAAGTAAGGAAATTTGTGTTTGGTCGAATATTTCTTTGTTTCTTGGCAATAAATCTCATACTTAATGGCAATAATATTTATTGCCAAGAAGCATTGTTACAGCAATGAAATAATTGACCAAAACACTAATTTCCTTACTTTTTGTGCTAAGTATATATTTTTTAAAGCAAGGATGCTATTATACTGTCAGTAATAAACAAATCTGCACATGGAAATTCTCATTAAATATCTCGACATGCAGAACGAGAGTATCAAAAATATGTTAGCACATTGGTCAAAGAGTTTCAGTATTTTGATCTTCCCATAGTTGACTGCTTGTCTGCCTCTGTACTGATGCACAGTTACTGGAGGATCACTGCGCTCTAACAAACAGCTTTTTCTACCATTACCTTTAATGGCTAATGGCTTTGAAAAGCCTAAACACAAAAGCTCTTACTAAAGTCAGATGCTATTAACATCCGCTCCACAGCAGGTTTGTCGTACTTTCCTAGAAACATAAGGCTTGCAATGTTTCCGAAAATCCATTAAAATTGTTTATATAGGCATAGTCTGGGGTACTGGTGAATGATCCTAATCCTTATTGATAGCTGAACAAATGGGGAATGTGAGATTAGCAGATCGAGATCTGACTCTTCTGGACTGTAAATAACATCTTTAGGTTTTGGAATGTTAGTTGGATGTATTAAGCATTACTGGGGTCTCTAGAACAAAATGTGTAATTTTACTTTCTTTTTTTTGACATGCACTAAACCAACATGTTAATTCACCTTGGTTAAAAAGGGAATCTTTTTGAATGATGAATTAAGTTATGCAGTTCAAGTAAACAACACTGTCACAGAATTAACTGAATTCAATTTTAAAAGCTGATAGAGAGTAGTAAAGCTGTTTGCTGGGAAATTATCCTCACTGCAAGGTCGCCATTTAGCTGATGCTCTTGTCTAAATGTTAAAGACTGTAGCCATATTTCTCTGTTGCTCTTGTCTCCTTGATACTTTGCAGCCTGTGTCCAAAAGCAATCATGCGTGTGGAAAGATGCAGTCATTCACCAACATGGCCCTAGGCCCTTACAGACGGAAGACGGAGCAGGCTCCTGTCTGACTCAGCTCAGGTCCACACAATGGGCTGTCAAAACTTATCATCTTCATACACTCCTGCAATCAATACTTACAGCCTCCTGACAGAGTGTGTTAGTGCAACACACTCTTGTTTATTTCCTAGTCTTAACCATAAAGCAGCGCTGAAAAAGAAAGGCATGGAAAGGGATATAAGAGGGAAAATTAATGTTTTTAGTGACAATGCACATATTTCTGTTCATTACTGCTGTGTTGACATCAATGACGGAGTGTTCTGTAACAGTACGGTGGTGAAGTTATTTCACAAATTCCCACAGTTTGGAGTTCTTTAATTCTTGTTATCCATGGCGCCACATAAATGGAACATTTATTTTCTCTCGTCAGCTAAAGTTGCAAGCAGGGATATTTTGCAAATGTTACAAGTTGTTGCAACAATTCTTGCACGAAGACCATAGTTTATAGCTCAGAACTTGAATGCTTAAGCCTTTCCAAAACGTTTTGACATAAGGCTCAACTTAGGAAACTCTGGAAGTCTGGAGTCTATATAATAATGCTATTTACACTACACTACAGTGCTTCTACATCTTTTAGTGTACATAGAAGTGCCCGTGCAAGAAGTACTTTAAAAGCAGTGAAATATAAATATGATTCCCTTACACTGGTTTAGCTTTTTTTGTCTTCTTACTTTTAATAACAAAAAACAAAAACAAACAAACAAAAAAAAAAACTAACTATATCAAACAAAACCAAGTGAAATGTATTTGGATTTATTTATAAGTTGATGAAATAGTTCTGCCTCGAATCACCAAACCAGTACAAAAAAAATATGATTTAAAATGTTGGAATCTCTTTCTCTGCAGGAGTATTGGTGCTGATGCGACACTGACCATTTTCACAAAATTTAAGTTTGTAGTTAAGTTAATAGTAAACTCAATCTTTTGATCTGAAAATATTATTTTCAGAAGCTGAAAATATAAATATTTTTCAGTATAAATGCACTATATTGATACTGTTTCAACCTGCAGCAGGGAAGACAGGAATGAATGAAGATTTTGTAACCTTTCACCTACAGTACAAACATCTCTATTGAAATAATATGCATGAAGCAATCAAAAGTACAACTATGAAGTTTGTCTGTATAGTGTAGCCTGCTGTCAAAATTGCCATAGCTGTTGCAACATAAGCTACTAGCATTCCAGGGCTACAAGCCAGCTTCCCCTTAAAACACACACATACAGTGAACTGCACACACATATACACAGACACGCAGGAACACACACAGACACACTTGCAAAATCAATAATCTTCGGTCCCCGCTTGACAAACAAGCACACCGGAGCTTCTCTGTGGTTTTAACTTGTGTACAAAATTGTACCAATTCTATTTTTTTTTTTTTTTAGATGTTTAAAATCCAAGAGTTTGCTTACAGACTTGTGTCCAAACTCAGCCTCGTCAAACAAACACGAATATAGTGGGGGTATACTGTAGTAGCATGCAAGTCAGACTTTTACCTTTGAGCGACAAAGACTGTGTATGGCTCAGTGCCAAAACAAATACATCCTGTCAGTTATAATTGCTTTCAAATCATTTTGGAATCCTGTTAGCAATTTTAATGACAGTGAGAGCCAGAATTACAATTACGGTCAAATCAGATCAGATCTATCGACAAAATTAAGATAACAAGAATTTTGATAAGGTAATGATAATAGCAAAGTCCACACTCCAGCCCCTCCACTATCCGCACTACCCCAACAGATGCAGACACACATACATAAAAATTTAAATGAGACAACAAAGAGGAGTATTGATTATACCAAGCACAGCTCCACATAGGAAAAGAAACTCTAATATGGCTAATACTGTGAAGCCTATTATATAAAACTTGTGCTTGACTCACCCATGCTAACGTCCAGACAGAAAGGGTCCATAGTGAGCTATCTCTGCCAGACAGACAACTACAGATTTCTGTCTTCCACTCTCAGGTGAAAACTTGTTCTGAATATCAGACAAGGTCCATGTCAGACTGTTCTCCCATGAAACTCTTTTTTTAATTTTTTTTTTTTCCTGGCTAGCCCACTTGCAAAGAATGGACAGTCCCCTGATGCAGATCAATCTGTTGAGAAGTCTCCATTCTGGGCATTAGGAAATCCTGGCTTTCTTTGGTAGTAAAGCAATCGAAAGAGAGCAGTGCATGGCTCAACTCCTAAATGGGACTTTCTCATGCTTGCTGGTACCTTCCAGGACAATGCCACTGCTGCTAGGGGTTTGTTTTTACCACTTTTTGGGCTTCAGCACTACTTTGTGCTGTGCATGGCATCATACAAGAACACAATGATGAATATTATCAGGGGTTCACACACAGACGGTGCATGCTAAATTATATTAACCACGGCATAAATCACACATGACAAATTATCTCTTATACACTGAGCACCAGTATTTTGTCTTGTGCACTCACTCACTCACACTGCAGTATTAAACAAAGTTGTAGTCATGGTGACAAGGACCAATTAATAATCAAAATCAGCAAGCATGGTTTTAAACATGTATAAACCTTTATATATATATGTTTTATTATGTATTTAAAGGAGTCAGGGTTACAAAAGCTGATTTGTTGATTTCCTCAAAATAAAAGTAATACAGCTTTCAATAGAAAGTGCTGTTAACCATCTCAGTACTGCAAAATGCAAACAAACAAATAAACAAACAGACAAATAAACAAACAAACAAAACCCTGAAAACATTTTTTAATAATAATAATCAATTCCACTTCAAAAGTTACACCTCATATGGCCAAATTCAATTTCCAGTGTGCTGAGGCAGTGGGCAGGTTGTTTGTCAGATACATTTGCAGGCTTGGAACAATATGTAACATCACTCCATCACATAAACTGTGACATGAGGCCATGGACATGTATGAACCTATTTGATATTTAGACATCTCAGGGTTAGCAGTTCAGTCCCTGAACTGTAATAAGCCAATTCAACGAGTTTATTGTGTCTTTTTGGATTTCATGTTCATTGTTACAATGTTCGTTTTTGGAAATAAATTATATTCTAAATCAAGGTAGCTTTTCCTCCTTTTCCTCCTATTTGGCTAACATTTGGGTCATGTCCATTCCCAGCAGTCCTATTTTGTCTGTAATTGACTTGTTGTTAATATTTGAAATTGCAAGATGCTTGCTATGTCAAAACCTTTTCACTGGCCTCTTAACATCCACAAAGGTATAGAGTTAGGTCCATAATTTGTTGGACAAAGAGACAACATTTGCAGTTTTGCTGCTGTACACCCCCACAGTGGATTTCTGCATTCAGTATTGTATTAAATAACTGAAAAACATGCTCTGTTGGGTTGAGATCAGGTGACTGACTTGGCCATTGAAGAATATCTCATTTCTTTGCCTTGAGAAACTCCTGGGCTGCTTTTGTTGTATGCTTTGGGTCATTATCCATTTGCCTTGTGAAACACTCTTCAATCAGTTTTGCAGCACTTGGCTGAATCTGAGCAAAGCAGCCCCATACACTTCAGAATTCATCCTGTTTATCAGCAGTCACACCATCAATGCACACTAGTGACCTGGTTCCACTGGCATGCCCTTGAAATAGCATTGCCTCCACCATATTTGACAGATAATGTGCTATGCTTTGGATCACAACCTGTTTCTCTCCTTCTCCATACTTTTCTCTTCCCATCATTCTGGTACAAGTTCATCTTGGTTTTAACTGTCTAAAGAATTTTTTCCCAGAACTGTGGAGGGTCTTTTAGATGTTTTCTGGTTAATCTGACCTTCCTGTTCTTGAGTGTAACCAGTGGTTTGCACCTTGTTACAAACCCTCTATATTTACATTCATGGTGTCTCTTGATTGTAGACCTTGACAATGATACACCTACCTCCTCAAGAGTGTTCTGAACTTAATTAGATGTTGTGATGTTGCTTTTCTTAACCATGGAAATAATACTGTGATCATTCACTTTAGTTGTCTTCTGTGTTCTTTTAGGCCTTTTGGTGTTGCTGAGCTGAATTCCTTCTTTTTAAGAAGGTACCAGATTGTTGATTTGGTGATTCCTAAACTTTTTGCTATCTCTCTGACAGCAAAATGAGGTTTAGTTTGTTTTTTCAGCCTAACGTTGAACTCCCTCAGTTGCACTGACATCTCTTTGAACCTCATATTTAAAATTACAGTGAAAAGCTATACAATACAAAATCAACTTCAGACATTGTGTCTGCTTCATTTGTCATGAAATAATAAGGGAACAGACCTCACCTGGTCATGAAACTGCTTGCCAGTCAATTGTCTGATTAATTCTGAGCCTCTGAAAATGGAGGACTAACAAATTATGAATCTAACTGTAGCTTTGTTGAAGATTTGGTCAAAAACATAAGTAAATGAATACATCCCTGCATATGTCAGATTTGAAAGGATGGCAAGTGAGAACCCTAAAAGAATGTATCATTTAGTTTAAAATCTATCTCTTATGACAATGTGTCATGTGTACCACTATCAGATTCATTTTATCTCCACAATGATAGTCATTGTGGAGATAAAATCAATCTGATGAAGGCTCAGACATAGAAGCACCATAGCTAGGAACCATACTACATCTTATTCTTTTGAGTAGTTTGGCAGATCTCCTAAGACACAATAGAAAAGAATGGGTGAATGGTAATTGGTCCTGAAATTCTCTGTGTTACTATAGCTGTCATATTCACATGTGGAATTGTATTTTTAACTCTAAGTATCTGAACTGAATGATTACGAAGATTTCTAATGGCCTGGGTAATTGGGCTTAATGGGCCTCTGAGCAAATTGGATCGTAAGTGGTAGTAATTTAAGAAATCTTGTGGTATTCACTGATTTTCTCTGAAGTATGAACGAAACATACAAATATCCCATACCTGTTGTCAGTCAAACTACATATAGATTTGCCATGCAGGAAAAAAAGAGGTTGTTTGCCTTAAAAATCATAATACAGTTTAAATATAAACATAATTAACTCATACAAAATATTTTCTTTTTTTTTTTCAATTTACTCAGCAGCCACTTGTCAATTCACCCCATGGGGTGAACTGCCACGAAAAATAAAACTCATTCATAATGTTACTAAACCATGCACTAACTTCAGATAGTTTACTTTACACCATCGCATGGATGATGTGTCATATACTTCCATACCTTTAACACCCACATTCTGACCTACAGCTTGACTTGGAGGTCACGACCCCTTTACCCCGGCACCGTGTAAATATTTCCTTCCTGATTCAGCAGAGCACACTCAGCTGGGTGGGACAGACTGGCTACGGATTCCAGTGGCTGAGTCAGAAAGACTCAGGTTTGAGAAAAAAGATGAACAAAAAGATGACAAAGAAAGTAGTAGTAGTAGAAGTAAAGGCTGGTTGGTTGTTTTCTTTATGTATACCGGGGGAAGAGATGATTAGCCCAAGCCAGATCTCTGTATGTCTATCATCTTGAAAAGCATGGTCCATGTTGCTTCAATTAATTTCTGCCCTTAAGGGGCTCTTGACCGTTGCTCGGGGCTCCAGCAGTTCACACACCACGTGTGCAATAGAGGAGAAGTGAAGGTAGGAGATTTGGGTAAGATGGGGACTGCTGAGGGGTGGAAATTTGAAACTGTTTAAACAAATCAGTGAAGAATATCAGTTACTTGGGACCCTGCTGTCAGTCTGTTACCCTGCTGTAGAGGCATTTGTCTCCACTTGATTGACTATTTTGTCATTTGCAAAAGTAGGAAGAAAGAGACAGAAATTTGTAAATGTATGGAGAGGAAATGCTTATGCATGATTTCTCCGAGCATAGAAACATGCTGGCAAACTATTGCAATCACATGTAGAGGGCTTTTAAGTTGAATGCAGCTAATAAGCTGCTGGCTGTCTGTAGGACCTCTGACATATGTGTGTGTGCATTTGGATCTGTCCAGCAGACATGCACGTGTAAAACCCAGATGGTCAGATGTAATAAACATGGCCAGTGTTTTTGGCTCACATAAAGGGCATGGCGCTGGTGTTTTATTTCATCACAGCCTTGGGGGATGAATGTGTTCACCCAGACTCTCATGTGGGCTTTATGAGGGTGAAGAGGGAGGCCTGTTTCCACCTTGTTTGAAATCGTTAAAAAACAAACAAAAAAACAAAAAAACAAACAAACAAAAAAAACAGGGCGTGGCAATAGAGAAGTGCTGGAATAACAGAGGCCATGGGGAGCAGGGAGGGAGTTAAGGTGGCTTCCTATTGATGCCGGATGTTTCAGTAAGGCAATATGACAGCAAGGGCCTTGTGACAGAGGTCTGTTTAGAACCTCAGTCAAGCAGGCTGCACTGTGAAGCAAGCAACCACATCTGTTTTCACTCAAAACAATCAGAGGCCGGCACTGCAGGCAGCTTGTGCCTGTTATTAAAGGCTTTCTGGGGCCTGCTGAGGGATGGCCTAGACGCAGTGATTTATCCACTCTTTGGTGAGTGGATGAAGACAGAGTGTGATGTATATGGACATGGAATTCCAATCAGTGAATCTTGCCAGGACACCTACCCTGAAAACATGATGAATTGAGGCTGTCTTCTGCAACAGTATGAAACTGGGCTTCACATCCCATATTAGAGAAAAGATTTCGCTATTAAAGGTTGTATATTAAGATTGTTTTCTGTCATTACCCATAGTGTTTTACATCATTCAAATCCAAAGACATGAAGAGTAGGACACTGAATCTGTATTTTCTGTATTTAGACTTTTTTTTTGCTTTTGTTTTTGTTTTTTGCCATACACCACTTACTTACTGTTGAAAAGTAAGCCCCTTATTTGACCACCACCCAATGTAAGGTTTATGCCACAGCTGCCCTAAATGAACAGTATATGTAATTACCAAAATCATTTTTTATGTTTCTGTAATGGTTAATCCACCAGTATGCACAAACTCTTTAATCAGAATTATATTTTTAATGCTGAAATGTAATTATTGTTGTTATCCATGAATTTTCAAATTTACCGTTTTACAAAAAAGCAGAAAAAAAATAGTAAAGCACATTGTTGTTTTTTTATTAAGATGCCAAATTACAGTTATTTACTTGCATTCCTGAACAGAAAAATGAGTTTTAGTGGTTGAATGTTATGCTTGATTAATTTCTGACTTCTCAGAGGAGTCCAGTGTGCCGGCTCAAATTTGGGTCTAAAAATGTGAATTCAGGTTGAAATTCCTCACTCCTGTTCAAAATGGTGAAACGTTGAGAACTCACTGAAAAGGAAAGAGTCTGCATTAAAGCACTTTGTGATGCTGGATGGTCTTTCTCTTTTTTATGACAGGTGGTCTAATAAATTTGTTAAGTACTGTACATGTGGTCCGATGTGTATAAAGTAACACTGCCCAGCTGTGGCTTACTCAGCAATCTAAAATTTTGAAAAGCTTCAATAAACAGTTTTGCCTCAGCAGTTTATCTTTCACTAAAGGCAGACTTAGCAGTTTAGCTGTCTCTCTTGGAGACCGGAAGGATATGGGTAAAACTCGTGGAAACCTAAAAGACAAATTCTGTGCATTTCTTTAAGACCCTGCCTCGTTCCTTGGAATGCCAAAGCGGGCTTTTAAATAATTTGGGGAGAGCCCTCTGGAAGCTGAATAATTCACAGCAGCATGATGAAGTCTCTAGCCAGCTGGGTGTTCCATTAGTAGACTCACTACTCGACAGCTCTATTGCACAGCAGTTCTAGCAGAGGGACGGAGTGCTGGGGAGATGAGTGTGTCTCTGTGAGGGGAGGGGGAATCATCCCATCCTCACTCTGCCCACTTCAATTACATCAGCCACAGGGTCTCTGAAAACAGAATCAGGCACCGTCTGCCCATTTTGCTTCAGACAAGTTTCCCTCCACCACACCCAACACGTGCCAACCATTCAGCATTTGCTCACCAACCTCAAAGGACCGCAGCGTGGGGCATGTGAGGAGAAGAGGAGGGCAGGGGGTGGGGAGAAGTTTGCCCATCGAGTGCTTGTCAGTGCTGAGTCTTGACATCTTATTCTTTTTGCTGTAGGATCTAAATATACAGTTTTAGATCTGAAATGGCTGCTGAAGTGAATGACCCTGTTCTTGTCCAGATGGCTGCCATCGCTGGGTACTCTTCTTCAGGAGGGACTGGTGAAAAATGCTGGCCTGCCGTGGCATCATCAACAGCTTAGCTCAAATGAACTGTCCTGCCAGAAGAAGCTATGAAATGAATGGACATAGCAGATCAAATTCGCTAACTGTGACTAAAATCTGCTTTCCTGTGAGGCATCAATGAAAATAGGATTTTCTGCTGGGGATATCTGCCTGCTTACTGTCTCTCCCACACGCCAGTTATCTGTGAGCTGATAGCCACGGTTTGAAATGTGATACAAGCAGTTATCTGTCAGTGAGCTGCTATACCATGCAGGTACACATGCACTGCTAGAATTCCACATAGTTTCTTAAAAGGCCCTGTGGGACCCTATACTCATCCTTTGCATTCTGAGTACGGTTAGTCTGTCAATTCCAGATATCACTCAGATTAACCTTGCCTGCATTCCCAAGGCCCGTCTCCTTGTCTCTGCATAAACCCTGTCAACTCTTACCCTGAGTGACAGAATAGGCAACCTTACCTTGTGCTGCCAACCACCCTCATTCATAACATCATCACCTTCACTTGGCCATGTCACGCCTCTTGCGGGAGAAGGATATCTCCCACCCAAGGACAGCTGGGTAATGGTCCTCATCCTGACTTCTAGACGAGATGCAATCACCTGTCATTCTTGATCTGTAGGGTGCAACCCAGAAGAGAAAGACAATGCAAAGGGAAATAAGTAAGTTCTATCAAAGGAGGGAATGTGCATTACAGGTAGTTTAGGTCTGAAGTTACATGAATTAAGATTCCAGATAAACAGGCCAACAAGGTATAAGAAAATGCCATTACTGGTATTATGTTATACCTTGTTTACAAAGTTTTTTGTTTCTTAAACATTTTTTTCCAACACACTAAATAATAGAAACTAAATGTATAAACCATTTCTTCCTTACAAAGAAGAAATGTTTGCTTATACGTTTATTCTCACCGAGAGACATGAAAAACTCTACAGCTTGGTGCAGCTTCCAGTTGCTTCCAGTTACTATTTAGCGTTTACAGTTAACTCAAGGAACTACCGTACAAAACTTTCTGTAGTTGCCTCAAGCTTATAAACCAGGTAAGCTGTATGTTACCTGTCAAGCATGAAGTAGAGATCAAACGAAGCCAGCATCTAATGATCACATTCAAAACCTTAGCAAGATGTAGAGATCAAGACATTATTCTTAGAAGGCACAGTAGGTATAGTAGACTTACTCAGATGGCCAGAGAAAGGATCTCCATGTTCTTCTGCCTGGTGTATGTGTAAGGAGACAAGTGTTTCTTTTGGGAATTATTTTTTTCCCCACATATGTGTTTTTAAAAAAAAAAATAGCACTTGCACTACACATTATTGTTGTTTTTCATTTTGTGTATGTATATATATTTATATATACATACACAAAATGACATGCACACACACACACACACACACACACACATATATACTTTATATATATATATATATATATATATATATATGAAAGAAATCAGAAAGTGTTATTTCTTATTATATTATGTTTTGATTCAATTGCAAAGCAGAACAACAGCCTGAGATCTCTTAAGAAAAATAAATGTCAATGTTTCAAAAGCTATACCCTGTTTTTCTGCATCCACTGAGTTGGCTGTCATTGCATGTACAGATCGCAGTGGAAAAGCAAAAAAAAACCCCAAAAACCTTCATTCACACGGACGGTATCAAGGCTGGGATCACTATACAAGGAATAATAAAGCATTTTATTGAGAAATTGGAGTAATTAATGACTTCACTGCAGTTTTCACACTTTACAGCCATCCAGTGGGCTGCAGTGGACCCTTTGGCGGGCCGGTTTGGCCCCCAAGCTTTGGGCTAAAATAATTATTTACACCTGTTCCTAGACAAAAAGCCCATGTTTTATGCTTTTAGATTTGCAAATATGGTATCGAGAAAGTGTCTGAAGCTAAAGATTTATGAAAGGACACTCGGGTTTCCAACCAATAACTAGACATTAGAAGCATAGCGAAACCTCAACAGGAACTTCAGCGTGTGTAGAAGAAGGCGCTGGTAATGATGGCTGAAGGTGATCCTATCAGGAGGCTGCTCGCTTCACGCCTCAAATCAAAATGGAGGATGCCGTAAAGTGGCTCATGGTGCCGTGATGTTTTTTGTACAATTCTGACTTAAATATGGGGTTTAAATATTTGCAGATTGCTTTGGAAAACAGGGTTGTAAAAGACACCTTGTTCAATTGGCCATGTCTGATCAAATATCTTAATTTATGCTAACGTACTGGCCTTTATGTAACACTTTTCATTTTTACTGACCACTCGTGCTTAATTTAGAGCTCTGCTTAAGTGTTTTTGGACTGTTGGAGTTTTTAAAACATTATGAGATCTGAAAAATGTTAACAGAGACAGTAGAATCGATACACTTTCTGGACACACTGTGCGTATGTCCCTGTGTTATTACCACCGCTGCACGCCTGCTGACTGATGTATGGACGTGCCAGACAGCCTCTTAATCTGTTTACTCCAACAGTAACAACACTACTTTGACTCTGAGCCACAAGTGGAAGTAATAAAGACGCGCGTGGGCTATGTTTCCACTGTTATGACTATTCAAATGATTGATTTCACACAAAGACATGCACACACACACACACACTGACACACACAAGCTGGTTTTGTTTAGGGTGTGTTAAACACCCTGCACAAACACTGTCTGTGATAGTAACCACTGCTTGCTTAACGTGGAACTAGTCTACTCATTTCCAGCTCCATACTTTTATTCTTGTATTCTCCTAGAGAAGCTTTGCATGATTAACAGTTCAAAATAATCTTTATTTTTTTTAAACTGGGATTTAGCCCCAAAAAGACAAACTACTTTAACTCCTCCCCCTTTAAAGGCAACTTTCTTCTGATTGGCTGCCCCTCATATACAACATGTTTGAATGGCAGGTGGGTGGAGCTTCTGTGCGTGAGATGACCATATTAGGGATATCCGCTTTCTATGACATAAAGATCCACAGTAGAAAAAACTGCCTGAAACCGAGTGTTTAAAGCTTTTGTCTCACAGGGATTACCTGTCCATACACTGACCTCGTTATTAGAAACTTTGACCATGTTTAATATGGACTTCCACCATTTTAACAAGATATACAGTGGTGTGAAAAAGTGTTTGCCCCTTTCCTGATTTCTTTTTTTTTTTTGCATGTTTGTCACACTTAAATGTTTCAGATCATCAAACAAATTAAAATATTAGACAAAGATAACACGAGTAAACACAAAATGCAGTTTTTAAATTAAGGTTTTTATTATTAAGGGAAACAAAAAATCCAAACCTACCTGGCCCTCTGTGAAAAAGTGATTGGTCCCTAAACCTAATAACTGGTTCCCAGAAGGTTGATTCTGTTCATCTGGACGTAGCGTATTCTCTCCCACAGAATACGCTACGTCCAGTCCCAGATCAACCTTCTGGGATTTCCTTACCTGGATGATTGAGTATGCATCAAGAGACTAATAACTGGTTGGGCCACCCTTAGCAGCAACAACTGCAATCAAGCGCTTGCGATAACTGGCAATGAGTCTTTCACATCACTGTGGAGGAATTTTGGCCCACTCATCTTTGCAGAATTGTTGTAATTCAGCCACATTGGAGGGTTTTCGAGCATGAACCGCCTTTTTAAGGTCATGCCACAGCATCTCAATTGGATTCAGGTCAGGACTTTGACTAGGCCACTCCAAAGTCTTCATTTTGTTTTTCTTAAGCCATTCAGAGGTGGACTTGCTGGTGTGTTTTGGATCATTGTCCTGCTGCATATCCCAAGTGCTCTTCAGCTTGAGGTCACAAACAGATGGCCAGACATTCTCCTTCAGGATTTTTTGGTAGACAGCAGAATTCATGGTTCCATTTACCACAGCAAGTCTACCACCACCATATTTTACTGTTGGTATGATGTTCCTTTTCTGAAATGCTGTGTTACTTTTACGCCAGATGTAATGGGACACACGCCTTCCAAGCATTTCAACTTTTGTCTCGTCAGTCCACAAAATATTTTCCCAAAAGTCTTGGGGATCATCAAGATGTTTTCTGGCAAAACTGAGACGAGCCTATATGTTCTTTTTGCTCAGCAGTGGTTTTCGACTCTGTAGGCCATTTTTGCCCAGTCTCTTTCTTATGGTGGAGTCATGAACACTGACCTTAACTGAGGCAAGTGAGGCCTGCAGTTCTTTGAATGTTGTTGTGGGGTCTTTTGTGACCTCTTGGATGAGTCATCGATGTGCTC
>VUQI01022244.1:7966-21460 GCA_015106735.1 Paratilapia polleni
GGGAAATAGTGAAAAAAAAAAAAAAAAAAAAAAAAAAAAAAAAAAAATATATATATATATATATATATATATATATATATATATATATATGTGTGTGTGTGTGTGTGTGTGTGTGTGTGTGATTAGTTCATGAAACCTTCACATACACCAATTAGCCTTAATTATCTTATAGGGATTATGATGTATTAGACAGTCAGATGAAGTTGATATGTTAGAAGCAGGAAAAATCAGAGCAATTTTGACAAGAGCCAGATTGTGAATGGTGCATGACTGTACCACAGCTTTGTCAAAACAGCTGCAGTGATTTGGTGTGGCAACTGGTGAACCTGATGCATTTTGGGATCGAAGGCTGGTGTTTGTAATAGTATAAGAGCTACTGTAGCACAAACTGCCTAAAACCTCCATGCTAAAAAAGACTGAACAGTGTCAGAAGACACAGTGCAGACCGTAGCCACAGATCAGTCAGAGTACCCAGGCAGTGGAACCTAAAACAAGCAGTGAGTGTCAGATCTGGACCATGAAGCAAACTGGAAAGAGGCCTAATCTAATGAATGATGTTTTCTTTTACATCACGTGGATGGCCACGTGCATGTGTGTTGTTTACCGAGGGAAGAGATGGAAGCAGGATACACTATGGGAAAAGAGCCAGCCAGCGGAGGCACTGTAATGCTCCGAGCAGTGTTTTGCCATGAAACCTTGAGTCTCCGCATTCATGTGGATGTTCCTTTGACACATGAGACCTACATACACCCATTCACTGCAGCAGTATTCACTCATTTTCAAGCCACACTGAAATAAATGTTCAGGAATGATTTGAAGAACTTGACAGAGTGTTGACTTCAAATTCCCCCCAGATCTCACTCCATCACATCCAACATATCTGTTGGCGCCTGATACCACAGGACACCTTCAGAGGTCTTCTGGAGACAAAGCCTCAACAGGTAACTGCTGTCCACGGAGACCCCGACAACAGTAGGTGGTTTTAATGTTATGGCTAATTGCTGTGTGCTCAGTGTCAAACTAAGCAAAGCTAACTGCTTGCTGCAAGATGCAAGTATATACATCATATTACTCAGAGAGTGAGATCATGTTATGAGAAAGAAAGAAAATTAAAGTGTATTTTCCCAAAATATCAGCTATGATGGTAATTTACTCCTTAACCCTTACCGCAGGTCTGCTTCGTAAGTGCTCTGGAGCTTTCGATCAATAGCAGATGAACTTTGCGCTTCTATCATGAAATATGAACATCAGCAATTCAGTGACATTAAAGAAAATCCACCTGCTGATAAAGTTTAAATAATTTGACACAAAGATGATTCCCCCCCAATGGCCTTCACATAAAAAGAAACAGAACTAAGAGATTATCACTGACGGAGTCCATAATATTTATACCTAATGAGATACGTTAAGAAGTTAGACTTCAAATAAGAAAATAGAGATAAGAAAATGAGTCAAACATGCCTTCCAAATCTTGCAGCAGTGGACTCAGACCACTGGCTGGAAGCAGAGATGTCCTCATCCTGAATCTGCCCACCAGTCATACCAAGAGGATAGCGACACACTTCTATAAACAGATGAAGGATAACATATACATACATTTGCTGACATTATCTTGACATACAGTATGTTTCACATTTTTGTACATATGAGCGTAATAACAGGCCACTTTCACATGTTTTTAAAATCCTTTTTATGGATTGTCTGGACTTGAGAAGTTGACTGTAAAGTGGTCAGAGCTCGTCCCTTCCCCCTCAGTCCTCTTTCTGCAGCCCTGCAAGGCCTCTAAAGCCAAACAGAAGCATCACTGTGTAGGTGCCAGTTTAAGCAAAATGAGAAGGGAGTGGCCTCGGAGCTGTCCGCGCTTCATTTTTTCATTTTTATTTTTCTTTTTTCAAAATTTCTACCACAAGAAGCTTTTGAGTTTCAAAGGCCTGGCATCTGCTGGGGCTTTGATATCCTATGTTCTTATGTTCTGTGTGCAGAGGCTTGACAACAAGACAAGAGACATTATAGTGTTAATAGAATTCAGTGACCACCGAGTGTCATTGTTTATTCCTGCCATCACCACCTTATATTTAAGGGGAGTTTTGTGTTTTATTCACAGTTCCAGTGAAATCCCTCAACATGAACTTTGAGAGAGCGAACGAACAAGTAAGTCTTTGACTGTGAAAATATTCTAAGTAGGAAAGTGAAATGAGTTCATATGTGTGAGCGAGTGTGTTCGTAGGTGTGTGTGTTACCTACAACTACGCCTACAAATTTTCTACCTTTTTTTTTTTTCCCACAAATGCCCCCCTGCTTGTGAAAGGTCTGCCTGTTTTGAGGATGTTTGCTTTATGACCAATACCTAACCACACACACACACACACACATACACATAGAGAGAGAGAGAGAGAGAGAGAAATTCTTGCATTCTGAGCCCACCCACCTCAACCTGCTTTCCTCCTCTCCATCTTGTCAACATGCTTATCCCTCAGGAATATGAAAAAGTTATTTTAAGCTTGAATAATGACATATCCATATGTCTGTCCCTTACATTGCTTTGATCACACAATTTAAAAAAAGAACACTCTGACTGGCTCATGCAGAGAGTGGGGTGATCAGCTCCAGTTAAAATGCCCAAGGATTCATTTGCCACTGTGTCCAAATTATCCCTAATGAACTGGTATTTGTCAGCTTAATGGTAGAAATGTAAAGATAAATGTCTACCTGGGTTGACTTGAGATCTTACAGTGACAGCCAGCAGGAGAACGACGGCATGCTGTGTGATTAGTTTAACCTCCATGACCCTCATCTCATCTCATGGACGCCTGAAAGGAAGGTTGTGAAATCAGTGGGTGAGATTAGCAGTGCAGCTTGACAGAAAAATCAAGAAAAGCAGTGTAAGTTACAGTTTTTTTTTTCTAAAAAATCCTGTCTGCATATTTCCCTCAGCAAAGCCTGTGGTTTATAATTACATTTTGGATGTCTGGGATGAATTAAAAGGTTTCGCTTACTACAACAACATGCGCACAGAAATGCAGGGTGGCATAATTTGTGATTCTGCCGTTCCAAATTGCTCTATAATAGGAGCCTATTAACAGCCACAGCAATAAATGCCCACACAGACCTCTCTGTAACCCAGAGTCCTGCGCTCTCCCACCACAGCACATATGCCTGCATTTTATCTATCTTGCCTAAACCACGTGAAGACACGTGTGTCTGTTCAGAAACTGCACTTGCTGTCGTTGATGTGTGGCGTTCACCAAATATTCAGGGTCGTAAGAATGCATTGCAGCTTCTTTCAGGCATAAACATGATCGGAAATAAAAAAGAAGGACATTATACACTGAATACACTGGATCACACCAATAAAGTGAATCCTTGAGTGCTTTCATTTCTGTAGGGATGTTTTGATAATCTGTGATTAACTTTACAGTTACTGATTAAAATGTCTATCAGCCAGGATACTACTTTTCCTTGAACATAAGATTAATTTAAAACTGTATGTCTTCCTTCATGATGTCACTCACTAAACTTAGCCAAGCTGAGACAAACTTTCCTTAAAGTCTACGTGGACATTTGGGTTAATAGCCACATATGCGAAAAATATGGCTTTGACTTACTTTTTCAAGTTCTTCTCTCCTTAATATGAAACCGTCTTTCTTGGGGGAATATTCCACATCTGCTGTGAGTTGATGCATTCAGGACCATAAGTTTGTGACCTCTTCCTCTAAAGGACTTTCTGGGAATAGAAAAGAGGGAGAGGAGAGAGAGAGAGAGAGAAAGAGAGAGAGAGAGAGCGAGCGAGAGGAAACGAAGGCTGATGTAAGAGTCTTTCTGGCTGGAGGAAAGAAAGAGAGAAAATAACACGCTTTGGGATTTTGAGTTGAGGCCAAAATCCCAGAATTCCACCTGATCCACAAATGGCTTCAATTATGGTCTACAGAGGCAGCTGAGAGCTACAGTAGCAGCTTCTACCAAGAGCTACTGACAGAAACAGACAGCAGTTCATTTTCATGTATAGAAAATCCTGAACTGAAGGAGACATTATGTTTTAGACACGACACTGTATGCAAACAAGATGAGTCAAGGCTGAGATTAAAAGAAAAATGGACCCAAGGCCTGTCGCAGAAAGGAAAACGGAAACTTTTTGAGCTTTCACAAGTAAGAATCTGAATAGATTGATCAAACCATTTAAACTATTTTAATTCTTATATTCAAACTAAATAGAGAAACCTGTGTTTGCGTACTCAAAGGTATCTTTTGAGCTGTTGGGAAAAGGCAAAAGGCTTTTTTACTGACTGCTACATATCAAAGCCCAGAAACATCCAGATTAGTTTATTCTGCCTTTGCATTTATTATGCTGTCGCTGTAAGTTTAGCATAACTTGTTTTGCCTTATAAGGGCGTGGTATGGCGATCTCCTTTTGGAAAGCTAACCTACTACTGGATGTACCTACATATTTAGTAGTAGGTGGATTTTGTTACCACTGCACCCAGTATTGTTAGCTGTTTTTACCCTTTCTGGGTTTTATGCTAAGCTAAGCAAACAGTTTTGATTTTGATTTTTAACTTGGATTTCTACTCTAATATAGTCATCAACATAAAAACCACTTAAATCTAAAAAACCTAAACAAACAAACAAATTAGCCCCATACATTACTGAACCTAATGCATAGAATATAATTAAAATCAGAACAAAAAACCCAAAACAAAACAGAACAATTAGAATCATTCAAGCATTAAGAAAAGCACCTTATCTGCACAGGTCAAATTATATCCATCATTTCATTATTTAAATATTACTAGAGTCTCACTTAACATATATTTTTTTAAATGTGTTCTTCTTTGGTCTTTTATTCTACCTTTGACAAGCCTGAGAGGAGAATGCTCGTTTTTTTGGTTTTGGCGGGACATCATTATTTCCTGCAGCAGATTTCTTATTGACTGTTTCTTTCTCACCAAATGGAGTCAGTAACAAACAGCCCTTGTTTTCTTCCTCATGTACATGTAGCAGAATGAATATTTTGTTTAGTGTTGTGTCGCTTAATTGCTTGCTCGACGGCCAATTGCGTTAGGTGGCCACATTATAAATAGCAGCTGCCGTCTGAGCATCTCTCTCTCGCTCTCTTGTCACGGAGTACACATCCGGGTTTCTGCCCACCTGGCTTCCAAAGCCGTAGCAGGTAGGAGTCTCGCTATGCCTCTGCTGCCTCAGTCTGAATTGGTTACATTGTTGCTGATCGATGCTACTCGTGCTTTTGTAGAAATTGCCTGTGGATCCTTACTTTCTTGGAAGCCTTCCCTCCATGGATTGTTGGTATGTCATTTATTGTTTTGCGCTGCAAGTTCAATTGTTTCACACCAGGGTGTGTATGTAGCACAGAACAATTCCAGCTGCCTCATTCTTTGCATTTTGTAGCCATCCCATTTAACCAATCACTGCATTACCTCAAATGGCCGAGCCATAGCTTACTCGACTGTCAGTTAAGGCTTGGATTATCTGTTTTATTAGGCAGATGGCCAGCTATCCATTAAACCATATGTCCTGCTAGTGATATTTTTTTAGTCAGTGATATCTGGGGAGTCCATGTTAAACAGTTATCTAAATTAATAATTAAAAGCTAAGTCACTGAAACCATTTTGAAGGCATTTCATAGTTGAAAAGACTTTCAACTGGATATTTCAAGCTTCTTTTACCTAGATCCAAACACCATGAATTTTGGTCTTCTGGCATCCGGAACAAGTTTGCTGTACAGTGTGATCAACAAATAAGGTAGTGCTTCATTCGATCTCATAGGTAAAATTTCCCAAGTTTCATCCTCTCAACTCCATGTGTTTATACACCACTATTGCATTTAATCATTAGTTATCATTAAACTCTGTCTCTCTCCCATAGTGTGTCTTTTGTCCTGTCTCCCTCTGCTCTCTTCAGTTTCTCCTCACCCCCAAGCGGTCATGGCAGATGGCTCCCCCTCCCTGACCCTGGTTCTGCCAGAGGTTTCTTCCTGTTAAAAGGGTTTTTTTCCTTCCCACTGTCGCCAAGTGCTTGTTCATAGGGGGTCGTCTGACTGTTGGGGTTTTCTGTCTAATATTGTAGGGTCTTTACTCCACAATATAAAGTGCCTTGAGGTGACTGGTGTTGTGATTTGGCGCTATATAAATAAAATTGAATTTAAGCTGTAATGCAAATATTTCTCTATGAATATGTCATGGTCTATGCAGCACTAATATTAATAAACTAAGCCCCAACTCTTTAACCCTTGTTTATTTAATTCAACCACTGGCCAGTCATCTCCACAAGAGCTGTAGCAGTAGGATGTCTACCTCCATATGAATGCTGATGAAACGTCATGATTTTCCATATACTGCCAGATTTGTTTGATTAAACTTTCCAATAATTTTTCAAATGAAGGGAGAACTTGCACTATTCATTTTGAAGGGTTTAATAGTGTTGACTGCTACATGCTAACAAAACCCAAGAATGACGAGTATTTGGGAGAAGTGGTTAAACAACCAGCAATCTCTTTAACACATGTAGTTACATAATTTATATCTTTCTGAAGCTTGCTCTGGTTCATACCCCCAAAAGCTCCCCTCAAATGTGTCAGGCAGTAGACTTCTTGGAATCCAGATTGTGCCAGAGCTCAGTCCAGCCCTGTAGCTGTGGATCAGCCAACAATTAATGGAAGCAGCAGACTATCGATCACCACTGCAGGACTTTTGATATCTTGTAGAATAAAATTTTGATCAATAAATTAAACTGTTCTTATAGAAACTTTAACAAATTATTTAAAAATAAATAAGAAATGACAAAAACACACAGGACTATGAGCTCAAGCTCATGGGAACCATCTTGGTAAGTGGTTGCTAGCTCCAACAAGCATATCTCACGTCATGTGTTCCCTTCATTGGTGAAAACAGAGAAATTATTCTGCCTGACGGTCTCTGTGTGAAAGTTGACCATGATGGAGTAGCAGAGTTTGAGCTGCTATTCAGGAATTGAGTGTGAGAGGGAATAAAAAAATAGAAACGCTGCTGACTGTCAGGTATCCATGGATACATGACGCACAGACGCACACAGTGATGGCTCACAGACCTACTCACATCTGTAGGAGGGCACAAATATCACCCAGATGGTACATTTAATTGGAATGAATAATGACTAATACAGTGGTGAACTAATGTATTTTGTATCTTTTGTGGTGGTTCTTGATGAGTTAAGGTATAGCAGGGGCTTGAGCTACATGCTCACAACTAATGTTAAAGGTTCCCTGTGGTGTTTCTGGCTGCCTGAATCACAGCTGTTTGTAGAAGTTTGTGAGAAAATGATCTTAATGCTCACTTGATTTAATACCACAGTATACACTTAGAGCAAAATAGATGCTAAAGGACTTTTGTTTTTTCTTTTTTAGGGTGAGGCTACTCAGATTTAAAAAGTCACTGGTACATAGACATGCAATGTCCTCTGGTTCTGTCAGATCTACCCCTCACTTGTGACATTTGGTTTATTAAAAAAAAAAAAAACAAGATTTCAGTGGCAGAAATATTTAAAAATATTAAATTTTTTAAGTCCAAAAACCAGTGGGTGACTTGGGGGGGGATAAATGCTCTGGAGGAAATTTTTATTGCTCAGTATTTAACCAGTGGGCAGCATGAAACGCAGTAAAATTTGTGGCAGTTCCTCCAATAGGATTTAACTACAAAATAAAAAGTGAGTAACTAGCAAAACCATCCATTTTCTGCTGTTTATTCAAAGTCAGGGTTGTGGGGTGCTGGAGCTTATTCCAGCTGTCAGCGGGGTGCACCCTGGACAGGTTGCCAGTCTGTAGGTCTCAAAATCTAGGATGAATCTCTATAAAAATTTTGTGCCATTCATTCTTGCGGTAAAGCTATGGTGGCAGTATCTTTGAGATATTTCGGCCTGGGCTGACATTCTTATTCCAGTCTGTCTCAAAAGACAAAAACTAAGGGATAAATACAACACTGCACACAAAGTAAAACTGTTTTTGGATCTATTTTACCTGCAGAGTTCAAAGAAAGGGACTGAAAGGATTTAGAAGGGGGTGAGGAAAATAAAACTGCAGGCCATTTTTCTTTATAATCAGCCAAATGAAAGTAGAGACCAAATCCTGGAGGCCACCCACTATCTGTGTCAGCAGCAACTGCACTAGTGGAGCTGCAGGGCGTTGTGGCTGGATGTGGGAGGGTAATGGCTGACATTATTCATATTTTCTAGCTTATCTGCTTACATCAAGCTGCTTCTGTCTGCAGACACAGTGTGCTTAATGGGAGCTGACCCTGTTTAACGACCACAGCTGGTGTATCTCTAAAGATAATAGAGAGCCATCAGCCTCACAAAGGACCACATCTCATTTTCTCAAGCAGTTCAAAATACTAACATTAACATAGGAAAACATTTCTAAAAGGTCAGCCCAGGAACTGATGTGGCTTATCATTATGTTAGAGACATATTTGGGTTTGAACCAGGCCTGGATAAATTTCAGCAATTTGTAAGCCTCACTAACTGAAGAGGACACACATGACAACAGATGGCATTTGAGAAAGGGCATTTAATTCCACAAGGAGAAACATCGATGTAAGTGCACTTTCATTTTCAGCACACTTCTTGTGAACAGATATGACCTTGAAGAGAAATGTTCAGAGATTGACACAGAGGGTGACAGAGCGAGGTGATAAGCTTCAGGGAGCAGAGGAAAGGAAGGTGAGGAAGGGGGAAAGAGTAGGGCCAGGACGAGATTAATCGATGTTTGGAAAGAACTCAAAAGCACGTCCCCAGTCCGGTGATTTAAAGAGTTAGCTCACAGTCAGCGTGATAGAGCTGGTGCGACAGCTGGCTGGAAGAATATGAAGGAGTCCAGAAGTCTTCTAGATGCCATATTTCACTGAATTTGTACTTTGGGACATTTTCAAAACAATTCCTTTAAAGGGTGCAGCAACAGTGACACAGCAGGTTATCACTGCCGCACTACGGCATTAATAAATTATACTTACAGTACGCAGTCACTACAGTTTTAAAACGGCAGAGACAAGACTGTAGCAGCACCTGCCCACTGAGATGTACCCTGTGTAGACATAGAACAATCTAATGAGAAAATCATCTGTAATTACATAAATAAGGATGAAGACTATTATGAATAAAATCATGCTAAATATCTATACAATTCATAAGTTAATCAAACTTTACTGTATACAATGTACTGAAAAAAGTCATACGTTCAGAGGTACATGCTGCTTTTTACATTATTTAAGATTACAGGTAAGTGTCATAACAAGGGCAGCAGCGTTTTTAATTCCACACTCGATAAAATGTGTCAGCATGTGAAGACAGACTTTGCGAAGTTGTGTTATCGTTCTAGATGACTGTGTTCATGCTGGACATGTCACAAATCCATAAACACAGATACAACCACAGAGTAAAAAGCCCAGCAAGTGTCCCTCAGACCAAACAGTACAACGATCTTCAAACACACAGTACAGCATGTAACACACATACAGAAGAGATTTTCAGACAGGCAGAGCCTGAAACACCACAGTGTTTGTAATATCTGACAGGGGTTTGAATGAAGCTGCACTGTGCTAAATGGGTTTTTTAGAAGTGCACCCCACTGCACTGAAGCTGAGAAGCAGAAGGTGTATTTTATTTTCAGGATTATACAGTGTGGACTTCATAAAAATGTAACTACAAAAAAAAAAAAAAGTGTAGAAATGGACAAATTTGGTCTACATTGTTGTCTGATTTATCAACTGCCTGCAAAACAAGTCACATTATTCCAGCCTTAGCTGTTCTTTATTAAAGTGAACATAACACACTAAACTAGGAAGGTCAACTTGCACCTGTGCCTCAGTTTGAATTTGAAAATGCTCCCATGTAGTACACTATACTCATACTTGCACAATGCATGAATTTCGACAGCTTGAACACGACAAGTTGTACACAGATTAGACATAATTGCAGCATTTGAGTGCAGTAGTTGCTAGCTGCCACATTTAGTCAACACCAATCCATCCTGTGTATTGAAGATGACAGTTTAGAACGCTTAAACATCACACGACGCATTTAATCATTTATACCTGACAATAATCTGCCGCTGTCAGCTAGTTAGCTAGCAACAGCACTAACATTTCCCCTCCTTTCTGGCTATAAAATTGTGAGGCCGCACACAAAAAAAACTAGCCAAAGATGCAGAATCCCAGCCGCACACAGTGCACACAATGACACAATCAAGAACAACCGGACTTTCCAGTATTCCGCATGTTTGCTATCTTAACTTCATTGTGTGCAAATATCTTTCAAACTATGTCTGAAAAATTTTGTTTATTGAACAGTTTCTGATGCATAAATTGCAAATAACCAGCGTACTGTTTTCACCCAAATCCTTGTCTAGCTAACCTTTCAGCTATGAGGGGAAAACCCTGCTCAGCTGTGCTACATATGCCTAGGGGTGCAATCTGGCCTGTCAGCCAGCGAAATTTCCCCCTTAGTGATGCTGGTGAGTTCTCCATCTTTAGCGTGTGGCGATAACGCTGTTTGGATTGTGATCGACTGACGGTTTCTTGTAAACCTAGTGGAGTTTTTATCAAAAGACTAAGTATTGAGGAATGTGCAGCAAGTGACTATTTATCGATTTGCGCTGTTACTAAACCACAATAATTCAAAAAATGGACACAGATTTGACATCTGTTAAAGATTCATAGAAAATACAGACATATAAACAAAATCTGTTTTTTGCATGTTAATCTAGAAGTTTTGACATTTTAATAAACATAAAGTGAAGAAAATTAAAATTTTGGACTCTAGCCTTGTTTTTGTATTCCGTGTCAAGATAACATGCAAAAAGCAGGCTAGTCATCACTCACAATTGTTTGTTGTTAAGTGCAGTTTATGCATCAGAAACTTCTTTTTGACTGCTATCAGTACATCATTTGGGTACTTGTAGTGCACTCTGAACATGCTTATGTACTGAAATGATCAAGTGTGTGCATGTTAGCATAGTGACCTTAGCATTTAGCTCACCCTCACAGAGCCGCTAGCATGGCTTTAGACTCTATCGTGTCTAAATTTATTGTGTAGTCACCAATGTTTTCACAAAAATAAGCTTCATTTGTAACTTGTGACTCTTCTGTAAGCTTTTTCTGCTATTATTACTATATGACTGCCAGAGTTGGGTGTAACAGATTGTAAAGTAATGGGTTCCATTTTTCTGTAATGCTAAAACGTGATGTATTAACTGTGTTAACTGCATAATGGCGAGAAACAACCATCCACAGAGTTAGTAGTGGACCCAGTATGATGTTAAACCTGAGTGTATGCCAACCCCAGCCTACCAGTCAAAAGGCAACAAAAGCAGTAATGAGCAGTCGGGCTTGTAGCATTATAGTCTCCATTTCTAAAGCAGAACCACTCTGGCAACAACATTTTCTGTGAAGTCTTCTTTGGGCTTGGTTTTCAACTTTGCTTTGTGTTTAAACACTAAAAACCATCTTCTGTTCTCTTCATTAGAATAAGGATGTGTGCTAAGGCTTTATATGGCAACTTGTAATTATGTGGCAGTGTATCTCAGGCCATGTTGCTGAGTAACACAGAAGTAATGTAACAGTTCTTCAGGGAGTAAATAAGTAATGTAATGCATTACTTTCTAAAAAAAGTAACAAATGTAGAATACATTACCTTTTTAGCATGACGACCCCGACACTGATTACTGCAGCATGAGCACTTGTCATTGAACATGCGCTTGTTACATTAATAATAAATCTGATGCAATTGTTAATGGTATAATCAGGTTATCCTAACATTTAAGATCGAAATGTACCCCTTTAAATATACTTCGAGTATTTCATTTCTTAGTATTTAATTTTAAGAGTTACAGCACACGTATAAGACGGACATCTTCATAAAAGATGTGACAAATTAAAAGAAGAACTTTTGCCAGGACAGTGGTAAGTGAGCACAACAAGTAATTTATACCTGCAGATATGCAGTTTTCTGTCGCATTATGCAGATAATTTCAGATTCTGAATTTCACTTGTTTCCCATTGGGCTTCTACAAAAGTTCAAAGTTGCCTAGTGCAGCTTTCAGAGGACCACTAAACAGCCATTTCATCTCCCAAGCAGTCTGGCAGACTCTCTGCATTCAGCACATTTAAGAGTCGGGCAGCTCCGTCGGCCCCAGCTCCCTCCCCCTGACCCCAGCTGTCCCGGTCATCACTCTCATCTGTGTTTGATTCGTACTCTGATCCAATCCCAGATTCCCTGAAACGAAGCAGCTCCAGGGCTCCCAGGACCTGATCACCCAGAAGCGAGCTTTCATCAGGGGCTCCGTCGCTGGGAGTCTCCCCTGTGTCCTGGCCCTGTTCCTGGCTGTCTGTCGCTCGGGAAGAAAAACGGAAACACTCAAGCCTAACTCCACCGCCACTGAGCCCCAAAGGGATGGTGTCAGTGCTCGTGGTGCCTGGAGAGCAAGGCCCGGGCAGGGCAGAGACCCAGGCGCTATCGCTAATCTGAAGCTGGGACTGAGCTGCTAATGGGCCTGTAGATGAGGAAGGGGTGGGGTGTTCATGAGGAATGCTGGGGGGCTTTGCACGAAACGTGATCTCCAGAAGACTGTCCTGGGAACCCACTGAGGAAAAAACAGATGAAAAAGAATATATGACAGATACATATTGGATGAAAAAAGATAGATATTTAATTATCGCATATAAACAGAGATGTAGAGCATGTAAGAAGAGGGGACTTGTCAAAGCAGAGGAGATTATAAAGAGTGGGATGACATCTGTGCTTAAAGGCTTTGATAATTCATGACTATATGGTATATCGCCACTGGCTAAATGAATGAAGGGGAGAACAGGGAGCAGGACTGAATCCTCTGAGAGGGCTGTCATAGTGTAATTAATTATGTGCCAGAAGTTGGAGAGAAAAGGGAGTATAACCACAGGAAAATGGTGGGTAAGAAAGAAACTGATTAAAAGAAAAGAGATGTAGGGAGAAAATGATGATTTTACATATCAGAAAGGATAGAAATAGAGGAGGATTAAAGGCAGCCAAACAAAAATCTACAGCACACTGTAAAAGGAGAAAAGGAGCTGAGTGGCAAGTCAATTACAAAAGTGGATTTTCACTCACTGGATGTTAACTGGCCAGCAGCTTTGAGCTCGAGCTCCTGTATCTGTTTGACCAACAGAGAAATGTGCTGCAGCAGGTCCGTGTTCTGCTGCAGCAGCCTCTGCACTCTGGCCTGGGCTTCAGTCCGAGCACACACCTCCACCGACAGCTGTTCCTGGAGAACATGTAGCTAAACACACACACACAGAAAAACACAATTTTTAAATGCCATTGCCCAGGTATATTTCATGTGATTATGTAACTGTTTGAAGTTCCACAACCCAAATATTTTTGGGTTGTAAGTTTTACCACAACCAGGTAGTTTTTGCTAATTTGCCTGTGTGGTTTTTTTTTTTGTTTTTTTTTTTTTTTTTTGCTTGTAATTTTTTT
>VUQI01022252.1:0-10590 GCA_015106735.1 Paratilapia polleni
CTGCTTGAATTCTTGCACCAGGAATGGCATAAAGTCACCCAACAGCAATGTGAAAGACTGGTGGAGAGCATGCCAAGACGCATGAAAGCTGTGATTGCAAATCAGGGTTATTCCACCAAATATTGATTTCTGAGCACTTCCTAAGTTAAAACATTAGTAATGTGTTGTTTAAAAATGAATATGAACTTGGTTTTTTTTGCATTATTTGAGGTCTGAAAACACTGGACCTTTTTTGATATTTTAACCATTTTTCATTTTCTGCAAATAAATGCTCTAAATGAAAATATTTGTATTTGGAATTTGGGAGTTATGTTGTCAGTAGTTTATAGAATAAAACAAAAATGTTCATTTTACTCAAACATATACCTATAAATAGCAAAACCAGAGAAACTGATCATTTTGCAGTGGTCTCTTAATTTTTTCAGAGCTGTATATATGCGCAAATGCAGTTTTTTGCAGTTTGGTGAATCTCTGCTGCCTCTCTAAGATGCTCTTTTTATACCCGGTCATATTACTGACCCGTTGCCAGTTAACCTAATTAGTTGCAAAATTTTCCTCCAGCTGTTTCTTTTTAGTACCACTTATATTTCCAGAGATTAATTTGCTGTCATCAAATTCAAAGTGAGCTAATATTTTTTATGAAATAGTAAAATGTCTCGGTTTAAACATTTGATGCTCTATTATGAATAAAATATGGGTTTATTCATTTATTTTTGCAAATCATTGCATTCTCTTTTTATGTACATTTTAAACAGCGTCCCAAGTTTTATGGAACTGAGGTTTTAACAGAAACTTGAAAACATGTCCCCAGCTTTGTTTTTGCTTAATGTAACATGAGTTAAGGTTGTGGCGAAGTTTGCGAAGACACAGTAGAGTTAATGTGTGTGAGTGTGTGCGTGAATGTTTGATAATGAGTTTAGGTGTAGAACAGAGTGCTGTATGAATGTGTGTGATACAGTGAATGAGGCTCGTAGTAAAATGCTTTTAGTACTCATTGAGAGTATATAAATGAATATTGAAGTCCACTATATAAATCCATTAAATGTTCAGATGCTGGAATATGTAATCAGACAGGACTTGATAGTAATCCTAAACCTAAAAATAAAACTTTCTCTCCCAACAGTGAACAAGGCAGTTTAGCTACCAGGTTAGTTTGAAGAGTTATAGCTGAGCTCTGACCTGCACTCACGGGTTCCTGACTTGCTTCAGGGGTTAGCTTACTAGCTACACAGGTTCACCAGCTATACTGCCAGCAAATAAATAAATAAAAGGGACAATGTTTATAGAGTGCTAATAATCTTAATATTTATACTGCAAATACCACAGATATTTACTTCAGGAGACAAAGATGTCTAATGTACTACGTCTCTGTTTATACCAAATAGAAGAAGCAGGGTGACCACACACGTTTACAGGGCATATGGTCACCCTATTTCTCAAGTGGAAGAAGTGAAGCTCTCTGCTTTACATTTAGACAGTCTACTACATTTAGACAGTTGTTTTATGGGTTTATAAAAAGCCTTTTTGTCAGCTTCTGTTCTCACATTGTTCAAAGACTTGGTAAAAACTCTGTTTTATGAAGCAAATCTTCCATTTATCATGGTGATCTGCACAGGTTTACAGCACTGTCCTTCATAGACAATATACTCTGAAACCACAAACATACCCTTGCTGTGGTCATGGCAACAAACCATTTCTGGCTAACACTGACACCACATTTCACCATCTTAAGTAAATGACGTTACTGGTGTGAAACACACTGTGGTTTTGTTTGTCTCCGTCAGCAGGTCAACTCTTCGTATTTTGTTTCTGATTGCAGTTTTTGATTCATTTTTGCCGTTAACTTTTCATTATATCTTCATTAGTTGACTAAGCTTAAAATATCCATCTGTGGGCAGGAAAGTAGAACTAGAAATCTCTTTTCTTGGAATTTTTCTTACATTTCAGTTATGACTGACGATGTCATCCTGGTCCTGTAACACGAACCGTCAGTACTCATTAACCACAACGTGTCAAAACATATGAGAAGGTTGGTGTGTGCTGGAGGAACAACCATATATGCACAAGCAGCTGAGTTCCTGTTTTTAGCAAAGTTAAAAGCTGTGGTCAAAGCTCGTCTATTTGCAGATATTTGAGTCTTGATCAGGATGAGGGTGAATATCTGCTGCTTCCTCTTTGCCTTTGTTCTGGGCTGTAAAGTCACTGCAGGTAAGAACTTTCAAACTTCATTAAAATAATCCTGCACAGCACTCTTATTCACCAGTTTTAACACTTTCTGTATTTATTATGTTTCCACTTTATCTAGCACAGAAGGCATCTTGACTGACAATGTTTGGATTGATTCATAATGTGATTCATTTGCAGAGTTAAAGTTTCCATGTCTGTTTCTAAGCTTTATTCAAACCTGAATAAGGAATATATTAAAAAATGATCCACACCCTGTCAGATATTTGCTTGCTAAAGACTCAGTGAAATCCAGCAAATCACCATGTTTTAGGAAAGACAGAATAATTTGCAGTTGAAGTTGAATTCATGTATAATTTTGGTTTCATATCTTGATGGAAAATCCCTCACATAACTATTTAAATGAATATTATTCTCAGTGAAAAGCTGTATATGCACAAGCTGTAAACGGACCAATGAAAAACTTTAATTTTCACTGTATCTTAGAGTTGAATGTTACTGTAGTGTTCAGGGTTCTCAAAATATTACACACTTTCATTTCAATGTACACATTTTTTGAAAACTAAAAATGTTTCCTTTGCAGAAATACAACAGAAAGTAATCAAAGAGAAGCAGTCCGTCACTCTGCCCTGTCCTCTCTCTGTGGAGCGTAAAGTGAAGTGGAGCAGAGAGAGTGAAGGAATTAAAGTTCACATACTTACAGCTGATGGTAAAAGGAACATAAGACACATTAATGACACACGATTCAGTTCATTACCAGATAAGTCACTGGTCATTCTCAGGCCTCTTGCATCAGACTCTGGAAGATACCTGTGTAACAATGAACCTGCTGTGCGACTGTCAGTGATCTCAGGTAACATCAAACTTTATCAAAGTTGTTCTGCTTTTGTTTTCTCTGTTTTTAAAGATCAGATTAGAACAATGTTTCTCTGACCTGCAGCACAAGCTACATAGCAGTTTTAATAGTGGCTTCAAATACACTATATGGACAAAGTATTGGGCCACGCCTCTTAATCTTTGAATTCAGGTGTTTGCAATCCGATTGGTGCAGGTGTATAAAATGAAGCACTAAATAAACGGTTCGTTCTAAAGAGCTCAGTGAGTTTAAGCATGGTACTGTAACAGGATGCCACCATTACAACAAGTCAGCTTGTGAAATTTGTTCCCTCATAGACAGAAGTGGCAGACCATGTAAAGTTACAGAGCAGAGTTCCAAACCTCCTCTGGCATTAACATCAGCACAAAAACTGTTCACCAGCAGCTTCATGGCATGGGTTTCCATGGCTGATCAGCTCCTGCAGGTATAAGGTGTAGGTAGCACAGTACTTTTGTCCATATAGTGTATATCTCAAGATACACACTATATGCATCTGTAAAAGAGGAAATGATGTAAACAACCTGCTCTGTGAGCCCCGACCTCCACCTTAGTGAAAATTTGTGGACTATGCTTAAAAGCTGAGACCGTGCCAGGAAATCATCCTGTACCAATTCTGTCTAGAAGGGTGGACAAATATCCAGCCCGAATTATGCCAGAAGCTTGTTGATGTCTACCAAAAGCATCTGGTTGAGGTGCAACTTGCTAAGGGACATTTAACCAAATATTAGTGGGGGTGTATGTCGATATGTCAGCCTGTATGTATAATTTTGACCTTACATCATTAAAGATGTATGCTGTACAATCATTCCACCCTGGAAAAAGAACAGTTCAAAGAAATCATTAAAATCCCCAAATTACCATGATATGTGTGCGCATGATGAATGTATGTAAACTTCTGACCACAACTGTACTTCCTGTTTCATGTAAGTCTACACCCACTTACACCAGTGAACAGTTTTAACAAAATAGTTTTTTTTTTTTAAAAACAAACAACATTAAAGCTCCTTTTTGTTAGATTAAATCAGATATTGTCCTCACCCCATCCTCTTTAGACATGAGTGATGCTTCAGCTTCTCCCAACTATCAAAACTTCCAGTCAAGAAATTCATGTTTCCACTCACTTTTCTTTATATGTACAAGTTAAAAACAGAACAGTAGGAGTTAAAATCAGCTGTGATTTATTTTGTGATGTTCTCTTTGAAAGTAGCTGTAATATGCATTTCTCATTTCTTGCATCCCTCACAAAAGGTCCCAGGAAATCAACTGCACAGCAACTGTCAAGCACAGGTATGACCACAATAAAGAGCCAAAGTTTCACAGAACTTGAGAGGTATTCAAACAACTTAGCACACCTAAAAAAGTGTAGCAACACCATGATGAAAATGAAATGAAGTATTTATCACTTACTCAATATGCAGAATTACACAGTGCAAAAAGTTATTTGAGGATAAACTAGTTTAGCTAGTAAATACAGTTGTGGAATATTATAACTGAAGTGCAGTAAGAAGTAAAATATTTCTCATTTAAACTGATGTAGAACTTTAATGTAGAAAAAAACAGAAATGCCCAATTTAAGTTTTAAGTTTTACTGTAATAAACACATTTACTTACTTCCCAAAACTGAGTGAAACTCACCTGTGTGGAAAATACATTTGTTTCTTTAGATGTAACTCTTCTCTAATAAATGAACTTTCTTTCATCTGCCCCTTAAGACAAGCAATTACTTCTTGGATTGATGTTTGGAATAGCTGCCACACTCATCATTATCTTCATCATCACCGTCATGTCCGCTGTCAGATGCATGTCCAAAAAACAAGGTGAATAAAGCCTGATCTGAATAGTTACTAATGGAAAACATTAGATTTTATTTAAATACAAATTAGCACACATTGCATAAATTTAATGCTAATAGTGATGACAACAAATGTATTGTAAATGTGCTTTTCTGAATATGGAAAAGTGTGTTTTTCAGAAGGGGTTGCTGTTATTTCTGTTAAATAGGCCCTGATATACTAAAGGGTTTCATTGTGATTTACACATATTTATATTTTAGGGACATTTAATAAACTCAACATAAATCAGCTCTGCTAATGTAATGATTTTGTCAGCAACACAGACAGCAGACATGGGCTGATAATTATTTATGAATTACTTGGGGTATGACTGTGTTGTGTAAATTCAGACTCCTCTAGAGTGACATTTTCTCCCCTCAGATACACTGTGGCATCTCTCCCTCTGGAATTTTTAAATGACCATCTCACCCAAATGAATAAAGCCAGTTATTTCCTCCCAAACCCCTCCTGATCCCGAGTTTACTCTGGCTGATAGTTAAAAGCTGTTAATACATAATGGTACGTCCCAGGCTAATGGTCTGTTAGCAGGCTAAGTTCAGTAGAGATCTCAGCAATGCAATATTAAAGGCCTATGACATAAAATTTTCGAGTTTGCAAATGAACACAAGGAAGATGAAGAAATTTAAGAAATTAAAGATTCATGAAAAACTGAATCTTTGTGAATACAGACAGGAGAGAAAATGCACGTAAGACGCTGACTTAATAATTTATAACACTAACTGTACACTGTCTCAGAATAATCCGACAGAGCAGGATGTCAGCACAGAACTACAGCCAGTTTACAGCTGTGTCCCAAATCCCTTGTTTGTTCACTGCTCTGTATAACATAGTCAGCAGTCCACTCTTTACAGTTGGTTATTCATTTTTACTTTTTTCCACTTTGGCAGGAGATGAAGAAAAAGTCCACATCTGTCATCACATAGTTGATGACGAAGGATCTAAACCTGAAACTGGTTACAAACAGGAAGTGTTGAGAGAGACAGGAAATGAAGAAAAAGACCACATCTATCATTACATAGTTGATGACAACAGGCTTAAGCCTGCAAATGGTAAGAAACAGGAAGTGTTGAGAGAGACTCGTCTGAAGTTCTGCTGTTTGGTCTTATCTGAGCTCGCTGTAATGTTGTCACACCACTGTCTGCAGCTACCTCACAATGCACTGCAGCTTATTAGTGTAGATGCCATGCAGACAGAGAAAATTGGCCAAGAAAATATACATTAAAGACAGTTTCCACTACTGTTTATGTAAATGTGAGGCCCTCTCCAGTCAGTACATAATGCTTTGCTTCCCTTTTCCGCTGGACATCTTTGCTTTTTTCATTAATTGGCAAAATCTTTATTTTATTAGATGCACAAAACATACTTAAAAATGTTCACTATGCTTGTGTTTTGAGGAGGTTAAAGCAGCGGGTTAAAATTTCATACTTGTATTATTGGGGCACACAGCTGAGTTATTTTTCTTCCTTGTTGGGCACACTTGAAACCTTGTGTATGTATCCCTATGCATTTATACTTTCACACAAAAAAGCAGAATCAGAGTGGTAATCCAGATGCTAAGCATGTGATTCAGATTTGGCATTAAGTGAGAAAACAACCAAACTCTTTGCCTCAAAATAGCCCAATACTGTATATGGTCACCAGATACTTTGAGAGTTTCTGACTTTCACTGTGTCTGACTTACACTTTACTGCTATCTTCTTAAAACACAAAGTGTGACTCTCCATGTTTTGGTGTTTATTGACGTGGCAGGGTGAATTTATGATCAAAAATAAATGAAGACATTATGGTCTAAGCATTAATTTAATTATGCAGATGATCTGTATCCCTCCAAAGATGTTATATTTTCTGCATCCACAGGTCCATCACGGCAGAATACCTCATCGTATTCCTTACTGGGGAAACCCAAAGCAAATGGAAATGACAGCAGCAAATATTGATTTCTGAACACTTCCTAAGTTAAAACATTAGTAATGTGTTGTTTTAAAATGAATATGAACTTTTTTTTTTTTTTTTGTTGCATTATTTGAGGTCTGAAAACACTGGACCTTTTTTTGGTATTTTGACCATTTTTCATTTTCTACAAATAAATGAAAATATTTGTATTTGGAATTTGGGAGTTATGTTGTCAGTAGTTTATAGAATAAAACAAAAATGTTCATTTTACTCAAACATATACCTATAAATAGCAAAATCAGAGAAACTGATCATTTTGTCTAAGTGGTCTCTTAATTTTTTCCGGAGCTGTATGTACTTTAAACATCACACAAGGCTTCCTATTGGATAATTCCATCCTACAGTCATCAGTCCATCATCTGTGTCATCTGCACAGCAATGTCTTCCTGCCACATGACCTCCAGAGGGCGCCAAAGTAAAACCCATCCTGCAGCTCATGGTAGTGTCTCAAAAATGTGTCACTCATCAATCGGACTCAGTAATAACTTCCGTCAAATCAACACCAGCTGCAGTTTTAATAAATTCAGAATTTTAAAACAACATTCAGGGGCAGGTGCAGACTTTAAGTCCAGTTTTCTGATGTCTCTCTGCATAATGGCACATTTAACACCTACACTCCACCCCACACACATCCTCTGCAGGTTCTGGTTTGTGATATATAAATAAAATGACCTCATTTCTGCTTTGTGTCTGTTTGTGTGGTTGGTTTTTTTTTTGTTTTTTTGTTCTCGTGGCTGTTTTTACTCATTTTTGCCACCATGTTTTCTGGTTAATGTTCGGTATGTTCTGTCTGTGCTGGCGGGTTATGAAACACTAAATATTTTGCCACTATTCCAGAGAAAGTTCTTCTGTCCTTTCTTTCTGTGTTTTATTATTCTGTAACATTTTACCACTGCACGAACACTGAGACCATTTGATTTACATAAGGCTGCAAAATGGAGCTTCTAGGTGCAGCTACAGATTCATGTCAATTTCAAGTCCATTTGCTCACTTTAATTACTGCACACAGTGGATGGATAGCAAACAAGAACTGGGGGAAGAAGATATAAACAGCAGCTAAAATGCATCTTGATATGAATATTAACCACAAAATAAGTACAAGTACAAGGTCGCTGGTTCAATTCCAGCTGGAATTACAAATCCCCTTTGGGGTTGCATCAGGAAGGGCATCCGGTGTAAAACTCGCCGAATCAAACATGCGGAGCTGCCCGCTGTGGCGACCCCTTGTAACAAGGGAGCAGCCAGGGAACAAGAATACACAGTTCTTTAAGGTCTGGCAAAATGTCAGATGTCATGCTGTGCATTCAGAGATGCTCTTCTGCAGACCTTGGTTGTAAGGAGTGGTTATTTGAGTTCCTGTTGCCTTCCTATCAGCTCGAAGCAGTCTGGCCATTCTCCTCTGAACTCTGACATCAACAAGGCATTTTCACCCAGAGAACTGCTGGTTACTGGATATTTTCTCTTTTTTTCAGACCATCCTAGAGATGGTTGTGCAGGAAAATCCCAGCAGATCAGCAGTTTCTGAAATACTCAGACAATCAACCATGCCACGTTCACAGTCACTTAAATCACATTTCTTTCCCATGCTGATGCTCAGTTTGAACTTCAGCAGGTCATGTTGCCTAATGACCTGTGATTGGCTGATTAGATATTTGTGTTATCAAGTATTTGGAAAAAAGTACCTAATAAAGTGGCCAGTGAGTGTATGTTTTATGGTAGTTAATTGTGTTAAAACTTCTGTGTGGGTGGACTGTGGTTGTGCTGCTAGCAGCCCTGTGAGGCTGGACTTAGAAACCACTGTGGTTTGATCTGAATGCTAAATCTGCTTCACAGGGTGAGCAAAAAATAAGACAATGGAGTGGTTCCAGTGCCTGTGCAGTGTTTTCACCTACTTACAGTGCAAAAATAGTCTGCACTTACATAGCAACATTAGCAGAGCTACAAAGCTGTCAGGCAAACCATCAGCAAACAGTCACTATTTATTTATATAACTCTTTTCACAGACAAGAGTCACAAATTGTTTTACAGAAAACCATCTAATGAAATATAAAGTTAAAAGACCCTGGAATTTCATAATAAATTATTAAATAAATTTACCCTAATTAGAAGCAAAAAGAAAACTGCCCAGCACATTGAACAGGGTTAGGAGCAGTATGAGAATTAAAAGACAGAACAGTCCTGCATAAGTCAGGAGCCATGAGGAGGAACTTGAGGTTCAATGTCTTGTCCAAAAACACTTTGTCACGTGCAAGAGATCGAAGTGTTAGAGGAAAACCTGCTCTATGACAGCCATGGAAGGCAATCACTGAAAACACATGAACCCTGCTTACAAAGTCCTCCAAACCTTATGTTCACATGCACTCTGTCTGTGTTGACTTAAAGGGCTCAAATGTTTTAACCAGTTCCTATTTTTAAAACCACAATCAGAGGAAGGCTCAGACTTTGAGTCTCGCTTTACTTTTCTGATGTCATTTCTTTGCATGATGATACACTTCACACCTAAACTCCACCCTGCACCAAACACGTCTTTCTGTGGTTCTGATTTGTGACTCACAGATAAAATTAGCTCATTTCTGCTCTGTGCTTTATGTGCCATTTCTTTTTCATTCTCATAGTTCTTTATACTCGTTTGTAACGCTTTGTTTCCTGGTTGAAGTTCAGTGTGGCGTGCCAGTGCTGACAGAGGTGTGAAACACTAAATATTTGCCACCGGCCACGAAAGCAATTCTTTAATTTTTGTGTTTTACTCATTCTTTATCATTAAATCTGCAAGAATACTGAAGTAGTTTTGTTTGCACACCAAAGAGAAGTTTCTAAACATGTGAATTTCACAGAGTGTTAAGCTTTAATAAACCTAACGAGTGAGTGAAAACCAAACAACGAGTAAAAATGAAATGAAACTGGTTGCGGAAAGAAACCAAAACAAAAATGAAAGTTTGGGGTTTTCTAGATCGTTTTCACAGTAGTCATGCTTCCCTTCAGCAAAGTTAGCAGAAGACCATAAGGACTGCACAGGCAAGTGATTTTCTGCAATTTGAAGCTGCATCTCCAGTGGTTTTTGCGTATTTTTCTGACTACATTTAGCAATAGTTTCAGAGTTTAGCTACAGAGTAAATTTGATCTTCATTTTTAATTTTGACACAACATTAGCTGACAGGAGTGGTGCCCAGTGTGATCTACTGCTGCTGTAGCCCATCTGCTTCAAGGTTCGATGTGTTGTGTGTTCAGAGATGCTCTTCTGCGTACCTTGCTTGTAATGAGTGGTTATTTGAGTTATTGTTGCCTTCCTATCAGCTCAAAGCAGTCTGGCCATTCTCCTCTGACCTCTGGCAAGGCCCAGACAACTGCCGCTCACTGGATATATTTGCACCATTCTCTGTAAACCCTAGAGATGGTTGTGCGGGAAAATCCCAGTAGATCAACAGTTTTTGATTAGGTATTTGTGTTTATGAGCAGCTAAACAGATTCAATTCAATTCAATTCAATTCAATTCAATTTTATTTATATAGCACCAATTCACAACAATAGTCGCCTCAAGGTGCTTTGTATTTTAGGGTAAAGACCCTACAATATTAGACAGAAAACCCCAACAATCAGACGACCCCCTATGAGCAAGCACTTGGCAACAGTGGGAAGGAAAAACTCCCTTTTAACAGGAAGAAACCTCCGGCAGAACCAGGCTCAGGGAGGGGCAGCCATCTGCCGTGACGGGTTGGGGCTGAG
>VUQI01022256.1:4800-34661 GCA_015106735.1 Paratilapia polleni
AATGAAAAGAAGAAAAAAGAAAAAAAAAAACCCCCCCCCCCCCCCCCCCCCCAAAAAAAAAAACAAAAAACAAAAACAGAACACAAGATGGATATTATAAAGCAGTGAGGCTGAGATGGGTGAACACCCTGGGGACCAGAGCCAGGCGGCTCTCTGCTGGCTACTTGATCAAAGTTACAGACATGTTTGTGCGTTGCATCACTTTACACTACTTACAAAAACAAGAACAGTCCAAGACTGCATAACTCCGCCAACACTAAGACTTCCCTCCAGACCATGCTTGAATTGAGTCCCTGGGTTTAGAAGGATATCAGGATCTGGATGAGTCTGTGATATTTTCTTCACAACATAAAGACAATCCCAATTTTTCTTATTTCAATTTGATGTGTATTTTTTTTTTTTTTGAAAATATGATGGGATGTGTGTAATCTTGCTCATCCTGCAATGTTGAAGATCCAAATCCAATCTGGATCAATTCCAAAAGTTAATCATTTCTAATTTGGGCCCAGCCCCAGCTCTAGCAAAATTTTCATGCAAATCCACAAATTACTTTTTGAGTAATCCTGCAAACAAACAGACAAACATACTGATAAACTGGAACCAATCACATCACCTAACTTGCAGAAGAAAAACAGGAGTCTAAAAAAGGAAATCTGATCTGTGACTGTCAATATGACGAATGAAGTTCATATATAAATGAATTTAGAAAGCACATTCTCTATGAACCGCTGTCCATATTAAGAGCCTCTGTTTAAAGAGCTTTAAATATTTATTCCGTCACTCTCTCAGCCAGTGATATAGTACAAGTAGTAAACAAAGCTAGAGTATTTAGAAAAGCTATCTTGTTCTGGGATCTTTTTTGTATCAAAGCATCAAACATCATGACACCTGCTTCATTATTAACACTGCACTGAAGGCTGAGTAAGGCACTGGGACATGAGTGACTCAGCAGAGAATCACAAAGGGGCCCCAGAGAGCAGACAGCACACTGTAGCTCTTACGTAACAGCTCAGTCAGGGGCCTCAGTCAGCACTGAGCAACTGATGCTGTGCTGCTGATACAGAAAAAAGAAGGTGGTGAAGGAGAGAGAGGCAGACAGAGATGAAGAGTGGAGCAATGATCCAGCTGACGGAGCTCCCTGTGGTCCAATCCAATGGAAAAGCAGAGGCGTAAAAAACACTGAACCGTGTTCTCTGCCTTTTTGTAAATTGCTTCCTACATGAGGGGAAGAGAACTCAGAGAGATGGAGACTGATGAAATTCTAACTCTCCACTCTCCTTTTCGAAGGCTAATGAAAATTTAATTCCCCCTTATCTGAAAACTGGAGCTGCTATAAATGGAGAGTCTGTTCTGTTTTGTTGGTTTGGTTCTGCAGCATTAAGCGCTTAAGCATCTGGTGTGGCTGCAAAGAGATACCTGGACTCGAAGGTTGCTGTATCGTGTCGCTATATGCGTGTTTTATTTGGCTAAAATTGCACAGAGCACTTAATAGTCAGTATTCCCTTGAAAAGACTTGAAATTGTGCATCGGTTTTACGTTTATTTCACGTCACTGCTTGTGAAAAATGTCTCTAAAAATATCCCTCTGTGTAACTAAAAAACTAAAAACAATGGTTACATCTGACTTTACTTTAAGACAAAGAAGTCCTTTAACCTCTTAACATCCACCAGGTCACTGGGGACCCATCTAGAGTTTGGTCAATATCCACCCCTTTGTATAAACTTTTCACCTATTTGAAGGGCAACATCATCATCTTTCTGAATATTTGCTTGTTTATTATGTGGCTTAAACAAACCCCAACACTAACCCTAGATGAGTTACTGGTGACCTGGTGGATGTTGAGTGGTTATTATTATCTGAATCTATGCAACTATCTGAAAAAAAAATTTTCAAAATGAAAAAAGGACATTTTTCATGCTTATTGTGAAATATCCCGCAGGACCAATGCAGTACTGAGAACATTAACAGCCGCTGTTGCCAGCTAGCAGAGCATACAGCTAACTCAACACCGCCTGCCAAACAGCCATGCCTGGCCCAGTCCAGGAAAGAGAAGGTGATATTTCCACTGTGAAATCAGATCCAGGGGAGGGGATGCCGTGGCCTAGTAACAGCTGAGCAACACACAGGCAACAGCAGACACAACAGCCGACCCCATCTGCCACCTCTGATCAGTCAGACAGCAGGCCTACGTTCACGGAGGCTGGAAAAGGACACTCTGAGCGCAGAGGCTGCCTCGGTGCCATTGATCTGTGTGGACTATAGTAGACTTTGACCATTCCCCCAACAGGGCTCTGCTTCACTGATTTCACAACAAAGCTAATAAATACCTCAGGCTTTTGGAATAAAACACTAAAATGGATGGTATTGAATCATTTTAACAGCAGTAGAACAATCAAATGTATGAGCTTTATAGCAGCGTAGCCCATGGTTCAAAACTTACTGCATGCCATTAAAAATGCAGCATGAATCAATGGCATTACATGTTCACAGAGACATAAAAAGCCAACATAATGTCAAATAAGCACAATCACCACACAGTGACAGGTTACATCACAACCTAACTTCCTCCAGGAATACAAGTCAACAGATGACTTTAATCTAATCACATAAAAACACTTGCTCTACAAGGTTATGAGTATGAGCATGGCCATGCAGTTTTGCTTTTCTGTGCTGCTTTACCTTTTACCCTGCAGGCAGATCCAGCTTTAGAGAATAAGGCTTGAATGACTGGTGGGGACATTTACATGTAGCACAGGAACCACAAAAAAATATCTCAAATCAAAAAGAAAGAAACAGATTGAGAAATACTGGGCTGATACCAAAGTTTAAAACTACAATTTGGCCAGCAGATATTTTTTTCACTCATTTTTCATACAACTTTTTAACTTTAAGCCAGCGCAAAGCTGACATAACACAAAGGATAAATATTGGCCTTTTAACCTGATATCACTAAACAGGGCGAATATCAGCTAATACTGATACAGTAGACTGACATATCAGTGCATCCCAAGAAACAAAGAAAGAACTAAAAGGAAGGAAGAAAGTCCATGTCATTATTCTCCAGTACAAGTACGTCAGAGGAGAGAGGCAGAGTGAGTGTGGGAAAGGGAACTGAGTTGATGAAGATAGGACAGAGATTGAGCAGCAGCAGAGCTGAAGTAGGCGGCAGGAGACAGACAGACGGACGGTCGTTTTGCCATGGAAGAATGCTGAGGCTTTCTGACAGCTGAGGCTTATCTAACAACACAAAGGCCTGCTTGTAACCCTGCTAGTGTGCAGCACGGCGGCTATCCTGTGACTCACCACCTTACAGATAGAAAACTGCCAAAATTAGTGAGCTAGCCCAACAGGCACACTGACTTTACACGAACAAAGCCATCAGATGGGCAGAGGGCCATACAAAGAGATAGTATAGGATAGAAAAATCACAGAGAATCCAGGAGTTTGCTGAGGGGTGTGTGATTGTAATTAACAGTGAAGATACACACTGGAAAATTACTGGATGTCTATAGATGACTGGGTTTCTGCATTGTTTAGGCAACAATAAATAAGACTTTTTTTTCTCCAGTGACCTTAACACACAGTATGTGCACAGGGAGGGTTCAAGGGTAACCGATGTACTGAATCATCTAGTTCAGCAGCAGCTCACTCTACTCTGCTTAACTTGAATTTTCAAAGCTTCAAGAATGGAAAAGCAAATCATGTAACATCACATGAGACATCAGCTATATAGATGTGTTCTCAAGCTAATAAAGTAAGTGACAACAAACCTATTATTTCTAACCATCTGACACATAAAGACATGGCACAATAAGTGATATACTGTATATACATAAAACAACCTTTTTTCTGCTAGTACATGGATTATGGTCTGGGATTTTTGACATGTTCTTTCTAATTACATGTGGATAAAACTACAGAGTCCCTTTAACATATGAAAGTTATGGACAACAGTAAGCATGTCCCATAAAAAGATTTTATAGGTTTACAAAAAGTATAGTATAGGCTGGCCTCAACTTTTAGAAGACTTTTATAGACCTATGATGATTGTATTATGATTCAACTACAGAAGTCTTCCCAATTATCTCAACTTAAAGCACAGCCTGGGGGGGAGGCATTATATTATGTCTGCAGTAGCTGTAGCAGAGCTCTGGGGGGTAAGTCAAACACACTGGAAAAGGTTTAGAGCGCAGGGGGCTTCTTTTTCTAAGAGTGACCTAAACAGGAGAAAATTCTCTTCCTCACAGAAAACCAACACAGTCAGACATATGTTTTCAATTTCTCTGAGGCAAGGGGACAATTAACAAGCACCAAAGCCAATTCTGAACCAAGAAAAAGCAGAAACCATGACACCATGGTATTAGGGAGAAACTGAAGAGGAACTGAAGAGGGAGCTGGTGGAATGACATGCAAATTCAAGCCATATGGGAAATTATTGAAATTATAAATGATAAAAATACTTTCAAACATTTCACAATTGCAATGTGTTGCATTCACATGCAAATAACTGTCGACGTCATCAGAGAGTCAGCGATGATGCTTTGTTGTGTCTTGTTGGACGTAAGGATCGGTTATAAGTGCGACAATTCGCCCTGCAGTGCCTGAACCAGAGTCTCTCAGGTGAAAACTAACCCACATTCTATTCCTGGTAAACATGTCACTAAATGGGTCGAGATCACGTCACTGAGCAGCTTCATCTGTAGTGAAACTGGATTATGGGGACAGAAGCAATGCGGTGATGAAGACCACTATAAACTTCATATGTGTAAATGGATTACATCTTGATTTACAGACACCAGAGATTTTCCAAACTGGTGTACATGTGCAATATATTTTTTAAAAAACGGGGAAACGGGGGAAACTGAACCGATATATGGTTGTCTTGTGATCTGAAAAATAGCTAAAAGAAAGTTGTAACACTTCTGATGAATTGAAACATTTGCTGCACAACACCAACAACAGGACTTCAGGGTTAAAAGAAAAGGTGACAAAATAGCTCCCTGTTCCCTTGCATTTTAAGCCAAATGTGTTTAGCTTTACACAGTGGGTCTGCCATAGAAGCGAGAGAGAGGGAGGGGTCAAGCCATATCTGTGATCAAACAAGGCCCACCATTAGAAGAACGGAACCCAGCCGTGTTTATGGCAAAGGTCTGTCTTTAGCCGAGGTAAGAGGGAAGCCATGGCACCAGAAGAGAGGAGATCTGGCAATGGTTGAAAAACTATAAAGATCTGTCAGTCACACTGTGTGTGCAAATATGTGAGTGTGTTTGTGTGATCTCGAGTCATTCAGAAGAACTGTTTTTTTCCTAAACAAAGATGCATAACTATCAGATCTTGCTTTTACCCAAGACTGCAAGACAGGTGACTAAAAATTAGACAACTGCCTGCATACAAGCCAAACAGCCAGGGAAATAATTTTTAGGTCAGCCATCCACCAGTGTGTTAAGTTTACAGCAAACTGCTCTAAAAAACAAAGCTCAAGGTCTAAGTCACTCACATATATGAGTCCAGAGTAGTAGCGGTCCTTCAGGTTGTGGAGCACAGATGCCTCATTCAGGCAGGTGAGCTCAGCCATGTCTTCCACCTTGCTAAACTTGGGCGGGTTCATCTTCTGGATGTCATCCTTGTTGATCACCACCTTTTTACCATTCTCCGCCAGCTCCACCAGCACCTCCTCGCCACGCTCTTCTCGGATACTGGCCGCCTCAAAGCCATGGCGCTCAGAGGGGACCCACACCAGCTTCTTGGCCGTCCAGTCAGCCTGTGTGGCTGGGTTGTAAACCACAGCCCGGTCCACAAACAGGTACCGCTCTGGATCCTCTTGCGCACTCCGATGAGACATCTTAACTGGGATTTATCAGCGCAATTTGGCCACCTAGAAGAGACAGGGGTGCAGAGATTAGTAGCAAAACATCAGAGCTACAAATCACGCCTGATGTGGAATTTAATAGTTTTTTTTTTCCAACCCTTGTAACCAGTATAGATTCAATAAAGGATAATGGCTAGAACTGGCATGAAGCTTTATAATTAGCAGAGTGCCACTAATATTTATGAATTCAGTGGAATTCACTGAGCACTATACATCTATGTAATAGAAGGCATGAGTGGGAGTATGTCTCTTGGCTCATAGCTGGTATAACAAAGTAATACACAATGAGGAAAAGGAACGCATATATCACCAGCTCAGACAATAAAATAAAAGTTCTGAGTCAGACTTCAGTGTAGGCTTGACAGTCTGACACCGCATAACAATAATGCGCATACTGCGCAGACTACACCGCTCTCCCAGCAAATCAAACGGGATAGAGCCTCGTCGTGAGTGGCACATGCAATAAGTCACTCTCCTTCTCTAGAGACCGTGTTGTATACAAAACAACCCAATTTAACACCTATTCAAGTCGTTCAGCAAATTGTGAACGATTAAAACTTGCTGCAGAAGTCGAGCTTCCAAATATCAGGCTCATATCTGCGTAATAAACCTGCGCAACTGACAGAGCTAGCTAATGTACAAAGTAGGTAAATGTAATTTGTCACGACACGGTGAATAATAAGGGTAACAGTAGCTGAAAGTTATCGTCGGGAGAACGACCGTTAGGATAAACAAAAATAACGTTAGCTTCAGGGAAAAATATTTCCATAAGCCACAGGAAAGTGTACTCATAAAGCTAGCTTAACACAGCCTGACTGCACTTTCTCTGTTATGAATTATGAGTTCAGGTGTTAACAATTAACATCTATTTAGGTGGGAAAAAAATGTCCGCAGGGGCAGCTACAGCGTATATTAGACCAAGAGGTGGGTTTTGAACCCGCTACCCCAAATAAAGACTAGAGTCAAAGTTTCCAGAGCGACCTCCATCCTCTTTCCTGGAGGCTGCTGATGGTCTAATATTCACCACGCGCTCCATCATTCCTGTGCTCGCGGCTGCTATTAAACTTACCTGCAGCAGTCAGATCCTGTTCACGATGCAGTCCGAGCTCCCCCTGATTCGACCCTGAACGCAAGTAGCTGCTACCCACAAGTGAAATGCAGGCATGTATCTGGGCTTCGGTATGCACCACAGTGCACAGAGCTGCCTCTACACTGGGGCCCCTCCTAAAGCGAGCAGGCTTGACCACTGCTGCTCCCGCCTACGGTGGACTGTGCGCACGTAGAAAGTGATCACGCAGATCAATACGCCACACTCACTCACACACTCTTGTGATGATTCACCCGGGAATATATTTTAGCTGTGTGCCCTGATGCCTGTCAGAATCTCCTCAGAGTCATTAATAAAGACGGTGATAAATACACTGTGGGACATTCTGCTGCGGTGGATGCCTCTTAAAATCTATCCCACAAATATCTAGGCACTGCACACCCACTACATGCAGCCTAGAAATGATTGGGCTCTCACTTTGCGGTCTTTCTCTGCCCTTCTCCACCATTGGCTGGAAAAAACCAACCCCCCAATTTGCTGCAAACCACTGACAAGCATAAAAAAAACATAATAGCTATTGCAACTGTTGCTTGCCCACATTACAAAACAAACCCCCAAACTAACATGAATTGCCATTGCCGTCTGATCCCACACAGGTTTCCTAACAAAATATCCTTAAAAACAAGAACACAACTGGGGTGAAGTACTTAGTAATAAAACATGACGTCGCATTTTACTGAAACGTCTCCCTCTTGTGTCTGAAAGCAACAACAGCAATCAAAGCAACAATCACACTGCTTTGTGTTTTATTACAAATGGAAACATCTCATACAAGGCGAGAAAAAACATGTTTTCTGTAATTAAATAGTCGTTTGCTTTCAAACTAAGCAGTGGAAAACATGCTCTCATGACAATTAAGTTTTACATCAAAAACAGTGAAGACGTTGTATGTCATAGTTCTGTACAGTCTGTTAGCATCAGGCTCTTCAGCGTCCTCCTCTCCAGGCTCCTCCACCCTGCTTCTTCCCTCCTCCTCCTCCTTTAACTTTCTTCCTCACGCCGGTCGCCTGTTCTGTGTCGTCCTCATCTCCGTCTCCTCTTTTGGGCCTTTTCCTTTTCTCACCTTGTTCCTTCATTTCCTGGGGAAGGCAGTCATTTTCTTAATGTTAAATGCACTGAAAGTCTTTAACAACATATCAAGATCTTACATTAAAACTTCAGCAGAAAGAAGTCTAGACAAAGGTTCATGATGTTAAGGAGCACTTGCTTCATTTCGGGGTGGCGAACACATGCACAAATGTGCAAATGTGTGTGTGTCACAGGCAAATGACATACACCAGGAGAGGAGAGACAGATCAAGTGAAAAAAAATGTTACCTAAAGAGCAATAAGAGGCTTAGTGATGGACCAGCAGGACCAGCGCCCTGTTTCCTACATCTACAAATTAAAACACTCGTCCTCCTCTCCTGCTTAACAAAAAAAAGACGTCTGCAAAGTGTGTACTGGCACTGTGTCTTCTTTCACCTTGCATTCTAACTTCTGATGCAGATGAAGAGGGTAGACTGCATGTAAGAGACATTTGCACATTCAGATCTGCACATACTAAATAAGGCAAAGGTGTACAGCCATTTAAAGTTAAGACAGGGTCATTTTCGTGGAAAAAAAAACAATATGTAATTTTTGAATAAAAGACTTCACGTTGGTTTAGTCACGTTTCCAACATTTATTCATTCCTTTTGGTTTACTGTTGCAATCATTTGTCTTTTAAATACAGTACTGTGAAAAAGTATTTCCCCCCTTCCCAATTTCATAGTTTTGTGCGTATTTGTCACACTTAAACGTTTCAGATCAAACAAATTTTAATATTAGACAAAGATAACCCAAGTAAATAAAAAAATGCAGTTTTTAAAGGATGATTTCATTCATTAAGTGAAAAAAGATATCCAAACCTACCTGGCCCTCTGTGAAAAAGTAATTGCTCCCTAAACCTAAGGGTTGTACCACCCTTGCCAGCAAGAACTGCAATCAAGCATTTGCAACAACTGGCAATGGGTGTTTCACATCACTGTGGAGGAATTTTGGCCCACACTTCTTTGCAGAATTGTTTTAATTCAGCAACACTGGAGGGTTTTGGAGCATGAACGGTCTCTTTAAGGTCATGCCAAAGCATCTCAATCGGATTTAAGCCCGGACTTTGACTAGACCACTCCAAAACCTTCATTTTGTTTTTTTGAGTCATTCAGAGGTGGACTTGCTGGTGTGTTTTGGGTCATTGTCCTGCTGCATATCCCAAGTGCTCTTGAGCTTCAGGACATGAACTGATGACATTCTCCTTCAGGATTTTCTGGTAGAGAGCAGAATTCACGGTTCCATCAATTGCAGCAAGTCGTCCAGGTGCTGAAGCAGTAAAGCAGCCCCAGATCATCACACTACCACCACCATGTTTGACTGTTGGTATGATGCTCTTTTTATGAAATGCTGTGTTAGTTTTACACCAGATGTAAATGGGCTGGTTCTTATATAGCACTTTTCTACTCTACTTGAGCACTCAAAGTGCTCTATACAACATGTTTCATTCACCCATTCTCACACACACACACACACACACACACACACACACACATTCATACAAGTTAAGTGCTTTCTATCTAACATTCACACAAATTCACACAAACTCGGGGTTCAGTATCTTGCCGAAGGAGACTGGAGTAGCCAGGGATCGAACCACCAACTTTCCGAATAGTAGACCTGCTCTACCTCCTGAGCCACAGCCACCCCAGCCACATGTTACGGGACTCAAACCTTCCAAAAAGTTAAAATTTGTCTCATCAGTCCTCAGAATATTTTCCCAAAAGTCTTGGGGATCATCCAGATGTTTTTTGGCAAACATGAGACGAGCCTTTATGTTCTTTTTGGCCAGCAGTGGTTTTCTCCTTGGAACTCTCCCATGATGCCATTTTTGCCCAGTCTCTTTCTTATTGTTGAATCATGAACTCTGACCTTAACTGAGGCAAGTGAGGCCTGCAGGTCTTCAGATGTTGTTCTGGGTTCTTTTGTGACCTCCTGGATGAGTTGTCGATGCGCTCTTGGAGTAATTTTGGTCGGCCGGCCACTCCTGGGAAGGTTCACCACTGTTCCAAGTTTTCTCCATTTGTGGATAACGGCTCTCACCGTGGTTCACTGGAGTCCCAAAGCCTTAGAAATGGCTTTGTAACCCTTTCCAGACTGATCGATGTCAGTGACTTTAATTCTCATCTGTTCTTGAGTTTCTTTAGATCGTGCCATGATGTGTTGCTTTTTGAGATCTTTTAGCCTACTTCACTTTGATAGACAGGTTCTGTTTGAGTGATTTCTTGATTCAACAGGTCTGGCAGTAATCAGGCCTGGGTGTGGCTTTTTTCCCTTAATAAATGAAATCATCATTCAAAAATTGCATTTTGTATTTACTCGGGTTATCTTTGTCTAATATTAAAATTTGTTTGATGATCTGAAACATGTAAGTGTGACAAATATGCAAAAAACTAAGAAATCGGGAAGGGGGCAAACACCACTGTATCTATTTCAGCAGTTACATTTAACTAAATTTTAATCATTACACTACATATATGTTAACTATTAACCCAACACCTGTAGCTAACTACACTGCTCTAAAGAATTAAAGGAACACTTGATCATAACACAAAGTCAGTTAAACTTTAGGGATATCAATCTATCCAGTTATGAAGCACAAACCACTGTGAGTCCATTTCAGCTGCTTTGGTGCAAATTAAAGTGACAACTTTACAGTGGAGAGGCAACAAGACAACCAACAAAAAAGTTTTGCAGGTGGAGGCCACAGACCACCATTGCTCTCTCCTTATCCCTCCTGACTGATTTTTCTCTAGTTCTGTTTTTTGCTAGTGTCCTTGTCACTGCTGGTAGCATGAGACAGTACCTGCAGCCCATTCAGGATTCACAGGTAGTCCAGCTCCTCCAGGATGGCGCATCCATATGCATCTCCAGAGTCTTTTACGCCTGTCACGTGTGCTTAGTATGAACGTGCTTTCATTTGCAAAGAGAATGGGGTGCCACTTGCAGACCTGTCAGTTCTGGTATTTTCTAGGAAAAGCCAATTGAGCTGCACAGTGCTGGGCTGTGAGCACAGTTCCCACTAAAGGATGCCGGGCCCTCGTGCTACCCTCATGGAGTCTGTTTCTGACAGCTTGGTCAGCAACATGCACGAGTAGCCCAATGGAGGTCTTGCACAAAGGAGCATATAACCGTCTTATGACGGCACATATGGATGTGCCATCCTGGACTAGCTGTGTAACCTGAATGGGTTACAAATGCTAATTTCTATTTTATTTGCAGGGTTTGTCTGTTTCTCCATTTAAAGAATAAATTTCACACGGTTTCAGCATGACAGTTTCAGTTAAAAAGGTTTTTAAACAATGCTAATCATTTTGGTTTGTTTCATTTGGCTGTTGTATAAAAGAGTTTATACAACATTGTTTTCCCAGTTGTCTTTGAACACCACGGTTTTACAAGTTTGAGGGGATATCAGACAAAGACCGAGAAAAGAGAGATCATAGAGAAAGGATAACTTACCATTTTGGCAAACCTCTGGGCCTCGCTCACCCTCTCCACCAGCATCATCACTTCCTCCTCTTGGGTAGGAAAGGCAGGAAGTTTCTTCCCAATCAAGCTTTCAATTCGCTGGAAAAGCTCCACATCATACCTTGAATAATAGAGATGTGTTAAGTTTAATGCAGTGAACTTACTTTCACTTACTCAGTGGATAAACAGCAAGACATCATAAAAATGTATTTCACATCTAATTTAACCAAAAATAAAATCAATACTTCAATAAAATTTCAAAATGGTATAAAAATGACAACAAACAGAAACAAAACAGAGATCTTATTGAGTATGATGTGACTGGTAAAAATAAACAGGCCCTTCTTACTGAGTGACAAAAGTGATGGATTTCCCAGATCGTCCTGCTCTGGCTGTTCGACCAACTCTGTGAATATAGTCCTGTGAGATCAAACAGACCCAGGGACCAGTTCAAGTCAGTCGATAAACAAAATCGTTAAAAACACCAGCAACATGATTATCACCACCGCAGTACCTTAGAGTGAGTGGGAATGTCGTAGTTGATGACACAGTCAACGTGAGGAATATCCAGTCCTCTGGATGCCACATCAGTCGCCAGCAGCACCGAACGGGACTTGGACTTGAACTTGTTCAGAGCTCCAAGACGTTTATTCTGTATGGCAGAGGAAGAAAGACCCAAAAAATTAATACAGTATCCAGCAGATAGAAAGAGGAACTTTCACCTCCTTAAAAGCTTCATTTAATAAATGACAGTGTATATATTTACCACACATAATTCATATCATAAACGAGGTCACATTCAAGAGGGCCGACATTCCAGCAAAATGGGACCAAAGCTGGTCAACATTCCCTCTCATTCATGAGTGAAAGAATGCTTTTTTTGGTCTACAAAACAGCAACTTAGAGGGTGCAAATATCTCTGTTTAAACATATAATGGGAAATACAGCCTGATTCGAACTTAGATTTGAAATTAGACTTCGATTGCTTATGGTAAACTGTAACTCACGACAATGATTTCCAGATGTTTCCAAATGCTCCACAAAGGACTTTTCATGACAAAAACAAAAAAAAAAAGCACCAAACTGGCACCCTAAACTTAATTAAGCGTGTCTTTAGCATGTGTCAAAATGTGATCAAAGTGTGATAACAGAAAAACCATAAAGACTTTAAGAGATATTAAAGTGCAGGAAATGCTGACTGAGCACCAGACATTATAATGAATGCTAAAACCTGATGCTAAGAGGTCAGAGGAGAAATCTTTACACTCCTCCGAGTGTGTGTGTAAAAAAAAAAAACAAACAAACAAAAAAAAACCCTTGAAACTCTGTGCTTAAACGTGTGAGTCTCTGAAGCTCTACCTGACTCATCTGTCCATGTAGAGGGATAGCAGTGATGCCAAGATTTCTTAACAATAGCGCCACCCGCTGGGCAGTGTTACACGTGCTGCAGAAAATGATAAAGGAATTTCCAGCCAGCTCATTCAGGATGGAAACCAGGTAACAGTCCTGTCGGAAAACAACCACAAGCACAAAACGTACTAAATATAAAACACATTCACAAGGTCACAGACAGCCCGCGGCATACAGTCACTATACGTATGTGCGTGTGCTCTACCTTGTACTTGGATGGTATAAAGATGTAGTATTGCTGCAGTTTGTCTACTGTGGAGTATTTGGTAGACACTGCACACTTCACAGGATCTTTCAAAGCTGCTCTCTGTAGTTTCTGGACCTGTAAATACATCAAAGAAGGTCAAACAAAGGCATTTCTAGCAGCTGCTTATTACTTTTCCTCATAACATGCAGGACTAGTAGTTGAAGGACAAATGGAGACAAAAACAAAACCAAAAAAAAAAAACCTAACATGCTCTGTCAACTGGAGCTGAACATAAACAGTTTGTGTACCTTTTTGGTCATGGTGGCAGAAAATAAGAAGGTGCGTCTTTCTCTGGGAATCACCTTCAAGATTTTATCCACCTGGTTAAACAAAGAAAACATTAAGCAGTCTCACACAAGTTATCCGCTTGTTTGTATTTAACAAAAAATCCAGTTTAACACTCCTGATCACAGAATTCAGTGGGAAGCAAATGTTGCTTTATAACAGTATAATAGTCTAAAAAGTTCGGCAAAGGTTGGTCTCTTTTCATTCTGTGGGCAACTGTAATCAGACAGCACGAATCTGCAAACAGCAGGGTACAGTGAAAGTGAAACATGGTTACCACTCATCATGGCACTGTGCTGGTCTTGCATAGGTGCTATGCAGAGCTATGCAGAGCCCCATTTACATGTTGGAGCTGTGTATAGCCATTTGCTTTTTTTTTTTTTTTTTTTAAATGTGGAAACATGGGTAAATTTTTTGGGTATTCTTGGCTATTTTTGTGCTGCTATTTGTCTGTTAGCTTTTCCCCTGCTGCAGATTTTATTTATTTTTTTAAAAACCTCTGCAACTTAGTGAAACCAAACCTTAAAAACTGTTAAAATGATCCACTGTGGCTTTTATTTGTGTTTCTCATCCATGCTTTTTGGATATTTGTTTCATTTTTTCACATTTCTTCCTCTTTGTAATGTTGATTAAGCCAACTTTTCAACCAATCAGCTTTCAGCTCACCCATAGTGTATCCCAGAAGGGCTACGTGCTTCTCTGTAACATTTGCATTGGTTGAATTCTTGAAAACCTTCTCTCTTTATAGCCTGAGAGCTACACAAATAGGCACAAATTCACGACCACAAATCTAGCTGATCAAACTGATGCACTGTCAAAAAAAAGGAAAATTTTTGTTGATGTGTTTCTGATGAGCGACAACGCATAAGTCAACTCGTGTTTTTACCGGTTTACCGGTATTAATGTGAAGTTTAGGGAATGTTCACTTTTTGGATTAGCAGCATTTGTCCCAGGGGTGTCACATCGATCCATCTTTGAGACTGCCACTTTAACAGCGCAGTGAATAAAGACTCAAAGCTGATGCAAGTGTGATTTTCTGTGACTGTTTATAATCTTTAACCACAAACTGCTGACCTCAGTTTCAAAGTCCATGTTGAGGATTCTGTCTGCTTCGTCCATGACCAAGTACTTCAGCGCTCGTAGGGAGAAGCCCTTTGTGTTCTCCAGGTGATCGATCAAGCGACCAGGTGTGGCTGGAAAAAGCATTTTATAAATATGTATTTTTATGCATATGTATACAAACATTACAACACGGGGTTAGTATAAGCAGACATATGAAGTGATTGTAACTGTTCACAACATCTGTGTAAAAATATGTTTTAGTTATAGTCTTACCAATAACAATGTGCGGCTTTTTCGCTAACACCAAGGACTGGGACATCATATCGATTCCACCGACTATTACAGCTGCAACAGAAGTGAGACACATTTAGAGCACAGAGCCTTCTGCATCACTGCCAACCTGCTCACTCTTTGATGGACACATACCACACTTAACACCAATGCTGGAGCCCAGGGCCTCAAACTGCTCGGAGATCTGAAATGCTAACTCTCTGGTGGGGGTGAGAACAAGGGTATGAAGCCTCTGGGGAGAAGCCAGCAGGGACTGGAGGATAGGCAGAGCAAAGGCACCAGTCTTTCCTGAGCCAGTCTCTGCCAGGCCGATAACATCCCTCGCTGCAGTTCAAAGAGACAGACAAAAGTTACGCATATTTAGCAGCAGCAAGTTGCTACATACTTTCACTCAAGTAACATTGATTATGTATTTTTGACCATTTCCATTTCATTTACTTTCTACTTAGTTTTTTCCCCCCAGAAACATATTTTTTAACCTTTATTTGACAAGTAAGTGAAACTCTTGAAATTCTGACTGAAACACTGCTCCTTTAGCTTCTATGAATTTAGTGCATATGCCTGATACATTTTCATTATAATGATTTAACTTGGCAAGAACTGTATATGTTACATAAGTCTGAGGTGTGTATTCATGGTATACACTCATTGGACACTTCATTAGGTACACCCGTTCAACTGCTCGTTAACACAAATGTCTAACCAGTCAATCACGTGGCAGCAACTCAATGCATTTTGGCACGTAGGCATGGTCAAGATGACCTGTTGAAATTCAGACTGGGATCAGAATGGGGAAGAAAGTTGATTTAAGTGACTTTGAACGTAGCAGTTCTCTGGGCGAAAATCCCTCGTTAACACCAGAGGTCAGAGAAGAATGACCAGACTGCTTCTACTTGATCAGAAGGCAACAGTAACTCATATAATCACTCGATACAACCAAGGTATGCAGAAGAGCATCTCTGAACACAGCACATCGAACCTTGAACCAGATGGGCTACAGCAACAGGAGACCACACTGGGTGCCACTCCTGTCAGCTAAGAACAGGAAACTGAGGCTACAATTCACACACATTCACCAAAATTGGACAATAGGAGATTGGAAAAACATTGCCTGGTCTGATGAGTCTCGATTTCTGCTGCAACATTCAGATGGTAGCATCAGAATTTGGTGTAAACAACATGAAAGCATGGATCCACCCTACCTTCTGTCAAAGGTTTAGGCTGGTGGTGGTGTAATGATGTGGGGGATATTTTCTTAGCACACATGTGAGTCTATATTCACATTAAGACAACTACAGTGTGCTACTCTGAGGTGTGTATTCGCAGTATAAGTTACAGCACAGGCTTATTTCCAATCCTCTGCAGAGACTTCAGCTTCCAAATCTTTGTTCCATGAATTTAGCTCATAATGTCAACTCTGAATAGGATGGAAACAAAATCTAAAATTCTGCTATAGTACCCTTTCTTACACAGTCTGTTGTCATCATCATTTTAACTGGTGTTTGTAGCGGGCTATTGAATTATGTTGATGTGCTTTTACAAAACTTCAGCAGCAAAAAGAAAAAAAAAGTTTCTATTTAGATTAAATGTATGCCTCACTTTTTAAAGGTCATGGTCAGAGTTTCAAAGAGACAGATCTTGAATCTTTTAAAGCCATGCAAAGGCCCAAACGCTTAAATGCAGCATCCATTCCTCCACGGGTGGAAAAACTGCTTTCCTCATAATGGACTGTTTTGAGACACTGAGGACGCATTGTGCTGTATAAAGATATAAACGCAGAACTTCTTGTTTGTAGTGGAGTACTTATAAACCAGTATTTCTACTTTTGTTTAAGTAAAACTGCCAGAAAGAAGTAACTGTGACGCCTCACCTTGCAGAGCCACTGGTATAGCTTCTACCTGGATCTTCGTTGGGCTCTTCCATCCCAGCTGATCACAAGCCTCACAGAGAACCTCAGTAACACCCTGTCGGCGGCAGACAGCGGATAGAAACCTTTGTAACATGGTGATAAAGCTGTACTACCACTTTACAACCCTTCACAGATAGATTCCATTCGTATTTACTACGATAAAATGAGATTTACATAACATAGCGGAGTTTCGCTAACTCAAACACCAATGTTGCGGCGTGTTAATGTTGCTGAAATGTCTTTTCTACTTTGCCGTCTGAAGCAAACCTACCAAATCCTTGAAGCTCTTCACCGTCTCATCGTTTTCACCGCTATTAACGTGACTGCTGCCATCATCGCTACTCGAACCTTCGAGTGTTTCATCTGTGTTTGTCTTCACGCTCTCCTCGTCCGCCATGCTTTTCGCCCCAACGTGTCGCCAGCTCCGCACTGCGCAGATGCGGAAACGAGTTCAAGCGTAAACCGCAATGGATGCTGGATGTTGGCGTTTATGCAATATCTTTGCGTTCACATATGGCTAACACAGCATCTCCACCGATTGGCTAAAAATGATACTGTAATTCCTGTATTAATTCACACTGAAACGAGATTAAAACAGTTTTTGGAGTATTTATTTAGCTGCAGATCAAACAGTTTACACATGTACTCTGTCAGTGGTTGGCAACCAATGTACACCTTTATTTTGATGTTAGGAGATCGCCAATGAAAAAAAACAAGTCATACAAGACTGCTTTTATGATCAAGTGGCAAATAGGTAGCTGGAGGAAAAAAAACAAACAAACACTGTTGTAGGGTAAAAAAAACAAAACAAAACACCACAATATGCTGGATGACAAAAAGCACTTCTGTGCAGAGCACAGTGTTCTTCTCATGAATTATGAGTATACAGGTTTCCCAGTGAAACAGCAGACCTCTTATTCTTTTGAAATTCACATTCTCATTGATGCAACAAAAACATAACTCAGATCTAATGAAGATGAGCCTGCTGAGAACAGTGCTGAGGGTGTAGCAGCCTTTTGCTGGTAGGTAAAAGAAAAACTGATCTAGCTGAAAGCCCTGAAGGCGGCTACTTCTATAACTCTGCACAGACAACACAAAACAACCACACTGTTGTTGTTCAGCTTGCCCCACTGATCATCACTTTCCCCAATATGCTCCTGAGTCTCAGAGGAGTCCCTCCATCTCTCTCATAAAGGCTTCATACACCTGGTCTTTAGTCTTCATGCTGGGCTGAGACACAGCACCCATCTGGGCTGGATTGGCCGCGCCCATAGGTGCTGCTGTGGTCGGCTGTTTCTGCCACTGGCCTCCTCCCATACTTTCATCTCCCCTCCTTCCTCCAACAGAACCCCCCGCTTTCTCTAGGGGCCCAACTGCTGCTCCTGGCATTGCTCCACCCTTGTCCCTACGCACCCTCAGCGCCGTAGGCACAAAGCGGGTGACCTCCGCCTTGGGATTGATAATTTGAGGTTTGGCAGAGATGGTGGCCCCGCCAGCGCCAGTACCTGCTGCCAGGCTGCCTCCAGCGGCTGCCACAGAGGTGATGTTGGCGCGTTTTTCGATGGTGGCAGCGTGGTGGTGGCTGGGGGGGTTGCTGCCAGGGTTGGTTCCCGTGGAGGCGGCAGCTGTTCCAGGGGGAGGGGGCATCTGCATGACACCTGGTCGCATGGGCATGGTAGGGGGTTGAAGGTTGGTCTGTGAACCGTCCTGGCTGGACCCTGAGCCTTTTTGCCGCTGAACAATGTTGGGAGGAGCGCTGAGCACATTGGAGTTGAGAGGTGGAGGAAAGAGAGAGAGTGGTGGAGCAAGAGGACGTGGGGGCCCTCCTGCTCTTGGGGGAGGAGGTGGAATACCTATAAGGAGACAAAACAGAGATAAGAAATGCATGCAACATTCTTTCTCACTACTCTATGCATCTTTAGATTGTCTGCACACACATATGCCTACCTGGCGGTGCTGGGGGTGGCAGTCTGGGAGGGGGCCCACGTGGTGGAGGGCCTGGTGGAAGGCCAGGAGGGGGGCCTGGTGGAGGACCGGGCGGTCGACCTGGTGGAGGGCCAGGAGGCAGAAGTCGAGGCATTGGAGCCCTCATTCCTGCAGGCATGCCAGGAGGCCTCAAGAATGGAGGAGCACCTGAACATAACAGAACATATGATCTAAATGATGCACAGCATTCATACTTACATAAGTAGAAGCAGCTCATACAAACATGTACAGGGAATTATTCTAGTATCCAGTTCAGTTGAAGCACTGAAATTTTCAGCTAATAAATATAGCTAACCTGGTGGGGGGCCAGGAGGAGGGCCAGAAGGTGGACCAGGAGGCCTCATTGGAGGAGCTGGAGGTGGACCCAGTGGTGGAGGTCCAGTCATTGGTGGGCCTTGCAAGTGTGGAGGCCCTTGCTGTCCCACAGCCCCAGTAGGAGGTGGGAGGCGCGGATTGGCCATAAGATGGGACTGGTTGTCCCCTGGCGGTCCTCTGTCCTCAGTGTCAGAGCTGTCTGATTCATCTGTGTATTCCTCCTCTACCTCCTCTTCTTCCTCCTCTTCAGGAACTGACTGACCTGAAGGCAGAAAAAAAAATTATGCATATCATCATAAACATAATACAAAATGAGATGCACTAACTTAGTAAGTGCTTAGCATTGACAGTACCTGCCATCCTTAACATCATGGCTTGCAGACGTGTAATGGCCTTGGTCTTCTTCACCACCCTCTTTTTCTTCCTTTTTCCTTCGTGGGATGCCTCTGCAGGCATATCCGCGAAACGTACACTGCGACCTGAAGTAGTCAAGAATATAATAGTGTACAGACCTGTACAAATTCTCCTACTACTACATAAAATAAAGGCAACACAAAGTTGTGAGCTGAGGCTTAAATATTTTGAAGTAGTATGAAACACTCACCAGTATGCCTTTCATTTCTGTCTCTCTCCTCCTCTATTTCTCTCTCATCATCCTGCCTGTCCACTCGCATTCTCTGGTCACCATCTCCCACTTCATCTCTCTCTTCTTCACTGACCTCGTCAGAGTCGCTGTCGTCGTCATCCATATCGTCCCGATCTCTGTCGCTCTCACTCCCACTGTCCTGATCTCTTCCTGCATCCATTGCAGAGTCCTTTTCTAACCCAGGAATGGAAGGCTCTGGGGAAAAATACAGGAGTAAGAGCAGCAGGAAGAAATGTTAAACAATGGGTGCAAAGTCATTTTATTATCAAAAGGAAACAGTCTGCATATTACCTGCATCAGGGCCATAACCTCGTCGAGCAGGAATGCCATACAGTGCCAGGACCTGTGGAGGTGGGGGGCCAGGTGGGGGCCCAGGGGGCTTTTTCCCTGGAGGCAAGCGTGGGACACCTGGCACTATTGCCAACACTGGTCCAGAGGATGATGACAGAGGTCCTTTACTAAGACATACATTAACAGAATTAATTCAGTGGCACAGTAAATCTCTTCGGTTTCATATACAGTTTAACTGCTGAAACCTAGAAATATTTGTACCCAAAAGCTGAACTCTTCTTCAGTATGGAGGGAGGCTGAGCCCCTGGTAATGGGATGTCCTGGATGTGGATATTGGATGGGGCATGAGGCATGTCTGGTAGAGGGATACTGTCAACCTCCACTAACTCTGCATTCTGAAAAAGATGATATACCACACCAAAGAGTAGACAGAGGGACACAAGAATGAATAAATAAGGTAATGGAACATTAATTTAAGCATCCAAGCTCAAAGCAGATAAAACAAGAGTCATGTGCTTTTTGGTGCCTCCCTATAAATAATAACAATACTTACTTTTAAGACACTATTAAAATTAAATTCACCAACACAAATGTTTACAAATACAACCAAACTCGATTTAATTTATTGCATCTCAGTCCAACCAGGTGTAAACAAGCCTTTGGGAAAATGTGCATACAACATACTTCTCATCCCTACATCACTTTACAATTACAAACCCAGAAAATAAAAACCATCCATATGGATCTACAGACCACCCGCAACACACCTTGACTGAGTCAAAATAAAGAGACAGCTGCCCTCGTTTGGTCTCATAGTCCAATTCCAGTTTGCGTAGCTCCTTGTAGGTCTCAGGATTCTCTCTCTCATACAGACGAACAATGCGTTCAAATGTCTCACGCAACTTCTTCCTCTTGTCCCTCAACACCTTCTCATTTAGCAAGGGCTGCTGAACTGGGTTGAACTCTGTTCAGAAAGCAATATTTTATTTTCTTTAGAAAAGCAGCAAACTGTTTGTGGAAATTAGATTATGGTGGATTTTCTGCTAAAATTAACTAAAGGTTTGAAATACAGATAGATTAAAAATTATGCCATCTCCAATAGGATACAACTACCCCAAACATGTAAACAGCACAAACTCAGCCCTCTCATCTCACCCATCTCATCCAGCTTCTCCATGTCTCTGATGATCTGTCTGGGATCCTTCATCTTCAGCACTGCCGCTCTCACCATCATTCTTTGCTTCTTGTTCTAGTATTTCCAAATTAAGAAAGAGGTTATCATCATAGCATTACAACTCTGGTACTGAATATTACATTAAAAGTGATCTTTTTTTTTTTAATGGATGTTTTTAACCTTTTTTAACTCCCTTTTTCTGGCCTCCTTTCCTGTAAAAGTGGGCAAACAAGAAGTAAATACAATATTTATGGTTCTTACATCTGATCAACAATAGAGTAATAAATCTATATCAGCAGATCAACTGATTGAACTAGCTGCATTTTGTTGTCAGTACTTACTGGCCTGGTCGGTGGGGTTCATAAACTTCCCACTCTTGGTGGAGGAGGTTGAACGTCGCCCCATTGTGACGGTGTGTCTCCTTCACCCTGCCATGTAACACAGAAATCACACAAGTGAAATAAAAACAATCATGTAAGCCCAAAATCTGATCACATTTTTACCTTACATGTAAGCTTCTCTAGCAAAAACGTTTCAGATCATTTTTGACAGGTTAAAGGTTCCATTTTGGTAACTCTACTACTCATAACAATGCTACTGAACCAAACTGCTCCGCTATACACTCTTTAGGCCTAGATTATACTCCGTTGCGGACACAGACATGAGTTTTACTGTTGGCTATTATGAACTAACAAGCTAACGAAGTTGACAGCCAATCCACGACTCTTAAACCAGCTAAGCCCCCCTAACATCTCTCTGTTAGACATTACCGCAATGAAATGGTTCGGGTGTTGAAACTGCTGGGAAACACCACAAAGCCAGTAAATATTCTGCAGCACATATCTATGTTAAGCCTTACAGGTCAACAACGTTTTTATGGCAAGTTAGCGGCTAGCGTTAGCTTGCACTTGTAGCTAGGCCCGCGTTAGCATCGAAAGCAACACAGGAAGGAAAAATTCACTTTACCTTTTATTCAGTAGAAACTCGTAGGGCACAGCACCCTACACACACGCACCCCTGTGTGCCCAAAGCAAAGCAAAGCAAAGCAAAGCGTATCATGTACGTCCTGAAAGAGAAATCCAAAGCCCTCAGGACTGAATGCACACGGCAGCTTCGCTAAGCGTTCGCCATGTTTACTGCCGCGAGCGAGAGCGGAAAGGCGCATTTGACGTCATCAAAACAAGCGAGCAGTGATAGAAAAATTAATTAACAAAACAAACATTATTATTTAAAATTATGCTTGATTACATATTTATATATGTGATTACTTTATTATATTTATATTGCGGCGGTACAATGATCTGCTCTAATACTCATTCACAGACTGCACTCTCGTCGTACTGCCCCCGATGGTCACAATGAGCAACTACAACCCCACTGCTTTGGCATAAAGTTAAAAAAAAAGTGCCATTAGAGATTCACATGAACATTAATTGAATATTTATACTCTGAAAACAGAATGAGATAAATCAATAGCACTCGCCACTTTATTCAAGGAGGTGGGTTTATCACTTTAAAAAGATGATTGTACTGGCGTACTAGAGTTAGATTCTGTTCATAGTGGCTGAATATGTATCATGGTCACAGAAGACTTCAAATGTATGGCACCAGAGGAGAGGTTGTGCAGCTGTTGACTGAGATCACAACCCACATGGGAGAAAAAAACATAGAAAAGCCAATAAAGGGTACCTTTATTGGCTAAATCATTTGAAATTGAAGTCTTAAAACATATATTTAAAAAAACCCCACTATATTTAGTTAATCATTAAACTTTTTAATTCATTCTTGAATTTTAAAATTTGATTGTATTCCCTTTCCATATACATGTGTGCATGTGTATGTTTGTTTGTGGCAGGGAAAGAAGTTTTATGACCTCATTATTCATGTTCTTTCAAAAAAAAAGACCCAGTAAAAAGATCCAACTCTGGCAGAGGCATTTTTGCCTAAATAAAAGTAAAAGTCAGCTGAGTTTTCCATGTTTTCATCATGCTGTTCAAAAATTGACGCCTTTGTTTATGTATCTCCCTCTGTTCTATATTTTGTGAAAACACTCAGGCTTTACAATAGTCTGAAGTGATATTTCTTGAATGGAACTGTTAGCATTGTATTGTTATGACTGTAGTATTATTTCTATCATATGAATACTAAACTATCTCATTATGTAATACATCTACATTTTTGTAGTACTGTGCAGAGCAAGACAGTAACCCTAAAAGGTCATCCAAACACACAAAGGGATTGTCTATAACTATATAGATCTATGTGTGTGTGTCGGAGGGCTTTGCACCCCCCGACACACACACACACACACACACACACACACACACACACACACACACACACACACACACACACAAATTTGTGCAGAAAGTACATTTTAATCATTACATTCAAACCAGGACTATTTTTAAAATATTCGTAATGTTTTCAAATTCTTTTAAATTCAGTTTTCGTTCTTTGCTCTTTTGCTTTGCGGCTGTCGAGGGTCTGGCTCATCCAAAGCGTAAATATCGTAGATTGGAGGATTGACTCCTTGCCCATACAACATGTCAACTTGTACAAGTCCGTCTTCATTAACTGATGTCGTCAACATAGGACGATTCAGTCTCTCCCACAGCTTTTGCTTAATTCGTCTCCCCAGGTCCAAACTGTAGGGACGAGGCCGGCCATTCTTGTATCTGTGAGAAGAAATTAAATCATATTGATACATGTGGCTAAAAACCACGCTGAAACAAGTGGTTTTTAAGTGACAGGACAATTGTGATAATGATCTGATTCACAAATTTTGAGACAAATATACCTCATCATGGTGTCTACCACTTCATGATAGATTTGCTGATACTCTTCCACTGAGCGGTTGTGTATTTTTAAAGGGCCGTCACTGGAGCTGCTTAGTTTGTTGTTGGCACTGCATTGCTGGGGGCTGGGGGGCATGTTTGATGCCTCTGGCAGGTCAGCAGGTGAGATGGCAGAGCGAGGCGCCAACATCTCTGGAGGCTGAACCGAAGGTCGGGAAGGACGAGAGACTGGGCTCCGCCTCCTTCTCTGGGGAAGACTGACTGTACTAACACAGCGCTGGGGCCTTGGGGTTAAATTCACCACCTGGGGGTGGTCAGGAGCACACAAGGGGATGTCAGATTCTGACAGAGTTCTTATTGACAACCTCATTTTTCATATAAGACAAAAATGTAAATTTGATGAACTACATGGAAGTCCAAACCCCAAGACCCTTCACTGATTCTGTTCATTCAATTTTACAGATCTAACCTGGTCCTTGCTGCAGCACCGATCTTTGCCGCAGGCTTTGGGTTTCCTTGCACCATCAGCCTGGCGTGTAGAGATTCTCCTCCTCCTCCAATAATTGTGGTCTTTGAGGTGACCGGCGAGAATACACTGCAGCAACACACACACACACACACACACACACACATATTATACTTCACTTCACAGTAGAGTCAAAGAAACGAATGACAGTAATGTTATTTAAATTTTCACGAGTAAATACGTCCAGTAACTCCTTAAACTTGGTGCGCGCTGCTGGTTACTTCAATGGTTGCATAACCAGCATAAAGCTACTGTATCAGAGGCAAACAGAAACTGCTGGACGAACACTCCTCCCTCACAGTGTTGCAGATTGTCTGTGATATCCATTAATTTGAAAATATCCAAGATGTCAACACAAAATCATAATAATTAAAATCAGATTTTAGAGCCCTCTTCACGACAATGCGTCAAGGTCAGGTAATAAAAGAGGACCCGGCTTAAGGCCTTGACATGTTAGTGCTTTACTGCTGCATATCCCCAAACAAAATTTCAACTAAATTAATACACAGCAGATTTTTTTTAACCATATTGTATTAAAATGTAGTTTCACTTTTCTGTGATAATCATACTCGTTTCTTGCTATATGCAGATGCATAGATAGATGTGGGATAATCAATTCAAAATCATTACTAGGCTGTCATGCAATGAGCCATTTATTGTAATTTAATATGCTGTTTTGTTTTCTTTTAATCTTGTGTTACTCTTTGCACAATCATATGGATGCTTGCTAAATTTTTAGTCTGAGTAAAAGTTTATTTTCTGTTCATGTAGACAACAGCCCAGTTTATTTATTTTTGTATTGTTTCAGGTGGGAGGGGAAAGAATTCTTATGTTGTTTTTCAAGAGCTTTGTTTCCTAATTTGAAAATAAACATTTTTTGAGGAAAATGCTGCATCTGATGCATTTATGGACATAACGGAGCCCTATTGTTTACCTTTTATTAACATTTTTTGTAGGTTTAATTTGCTTGGGTCAACTTGCAATTGTCAAGATGATCCATCGCCACGGATCATCTTAAAGGGCTTGACCTCCCCCCTTGTAGTTTTACAAAATAGGGGCCCCTAAACACAATCCTGCACAGGGCCCCCCAAAGCTAGAAACAGCCCTGGTGATAATTATGGATTAAGTTAATCAGAGAACTACTCTACTTATTAGCTACTACATTAAGTTTTACTCCTGCTGGAAACTTTAGTGACATGTCTCACACAAGTTCACTTAATATTTTCAAAGAAAACATTATTATAGCTAACATTCCATTTTTAATGACTTTATGCACAGTTTAGCCTATTTACAGCTTCGGTGCAATACTCTGACATTATTACCAAATTAATGAGGTGCTCCAGCATGTAAGCATAACTCCCACGTGCACAGGGCTAAACTGGAGCTTTTTCATGTTATTTATTCATAATATATCTTCTATATCTTCATGCTGGGTAGATTTCATAAACCTTTGGTAAAATTAATTCAAAATGGTAAAATCTCACATTTTCCATGAGGGAGGGTTGTTGTGTCGCTTTCCTTCGTGACAATGACAGTTTAAATCTTGTAAAGCTGCAAGAAGTCTTCAGCAGAAGGGTTAGTTTTGCAGAAATCCTTGAGAGAAAGTTGCTTTTTGTAGAATAACAAACTTGGAGTGAAATGTGTCTAAATAATTCTAAATGATGTCATGTAAATGTAACCTGGAGACACATAGCAACCAAGCAACCATGGTTATTACATATCAGTCTGTTTTTACTTTTACCTGCAAAAGACCTGAGGGGACAGATGTTTAACAAAGCGCACGGCTGTGTTTTTGTGCTTAGTCACACTTAACTATTATTAACAATAACTCTGATAATTATCTTTATTGTGTTTTGGCTTCATTTGGGAGGGTTTTGGATGTCCAGACAATTACTCCATCAAAGTCAAGGCTGTAATGATTATAATAAAATTTGGCAAGAGATAGCAAAGTGGCTCTGATGCCACACACATCACAGCAGCATATTCTGTTTTAAAGGTACTGGATTGCATAACTTGAGTTTAAGGTTACTCTACAAACGTTGTCCCGGACAGAAGTGAATTCACACTTTTTACGCACTATTTATTACCCACTTTTACCAACAGAGGTCACAATTGTACTATCAAACGGGCTGTGCTTTCTGCAGCTCCAAAGTGAACCACAGGATCTTTATCTGCAACAAAATAAGGAAATAATTACTTCTTTGCAAAAAGTGGATAAGGCGCATGCTCCATCAGCTTCGTGGATCAGTGTGCTTATCTAAAAATTTGTGTTCCACACTCTCAAGTTGCAAAGTCCCTTGGTGTCTTGCAGGTGGTGGATATGTGAGTCAAAAGGCATTTAGTTGGCTCATGCTAATGCATCCACAGCACAGCACTGCCTGTCCCAACCACATAAATGGATCCAAGACAGAACATTTTATTTTGCTATATGTTGCTGTGTTCAGTTTTGTTGTGGCTTTCAAATCAGAAAATAGTCCCATCTGAGAGAAAATTTGAAAATGAAAATACAGGGACAGTTACTGACTAGTACAAGAAGTTAACAGTGTGCTCTTTATACATACAGTATCTCCTTTGTTGTACTGTAGTATCACTAAAAGAGCATTTTCAATCATTCCTCCATTTTGTGAACCCCTTATCTGGAGCGTATCTTAGTTTATTTTAGATTGTGGGAGAAAACAAAAAGAAAATGTAAACTTCACACAGAAAGACCACAGTTCATCAGGAGGTTTCAAACAGGGATTTTTTTGTTCTGAGGCCAAGGAGCAAACCACAGTATCATCTGCACTGCAATCACTTGTTCATAAATACTAAACATAAACTGTAGTCCAAGTGCACAAAGAGCAGTTAATCAACATGAGCCCAGATGACACCAAAAAAGTTCATTACATAACAAGAGAGTCGAGATTAATGATAGGATTGACAGAAAGTGCACTGTGCATTTCGGTAAGTCTAAAAACAGGTGTTTCCTTGTTCCGTGTGATGAGAAGACAAACAGGTTCATCTTCATTCTAAGAAATGAGCTGCCTGTTTAGACAAGATGTGTCACAGTTACCATTTGTTTATAAAAAATATAATTAAGATACACTTCTAAGAAAATGTTCTGCATGTATTTCACCCATTTTTTTTTTTTCAAAATAATTAAAAGCACAAACAGTGTTGGAAGCTGGTTAAAGTTTAATTGATGTTTGAGATTATGGATAATGAACATGGAAGCTCTGGAGCAGTTCCAGTAAAAAGTTACCCACACAAATATCTGTCAAAAAAAAGCCAGACTCATTTTACTGTTCATCCATCAATGACAAAACAGAAGGTACTCTATCTTTAGAAGATACACCTTCTAAGGTGGTGAGAGGACCCAAGTGCAGAGGACATAGGCAGGGGAGGTAAATAACAAAAATGGGCCTTTGCTGGCCAGTTGCAAAAAACAGGAAACACAAAGTCCAAAGAAGTAAACTGAACAGTGCACAAGGAAAAAAAAAACAGAACAGGGATCCAACAGCTGAGTATAAGGAACAAACAGGAGGAAAAAAGAAACTTGACAAAGGGGAAAAACAAAGCTTTACACTATGTGGGCAAAAGTATTGGGCCACACATCTTTCAATTCAAGTGTTTTCAGTCCCATTGCCACAGGTGCATAAAATCAAGCACCTAGCCATGCAGTCTGCCTTTACAAACATTTGTGAAAGAATTTGAGCATGATACTGTAATAGGAGGCCACTTTTGCAACAAGTCAGTTCATGAAATTTATTCCCTCCTAAATATTACACAATCAACCGTAAGTGGTATTATTGCAAAACGGAAGCGTTTAGGAACCACAGCAACTCAGCCATGAAGTGGCAGACCACGTAAGATTACAGAGCGGGGTCAACCAAGTGGTGAGGCGCATAGTGAGTAAAAGTCGCCAACGTTCTGCTGACTCAGTAACTGCAGAGTTCCAAACGTCCTCTGGCATTAACATCAGCACAAAAACTGTGTGCTGCGAGTTTCATGACATGGGTTTGCATGGAAGAGCAGCTCCTGTAGGTGTAATGTGTAGGTGGCCCAGCACATTTGTCCATATAGCCTTTATACTGTACACAGGGGACTGATTATGCAATGAGACACAGGTGAAAGTTATGAGGATGGAGGATTCTATCAAAAAAGGAAAAAACACTAGAATAAGACACATAAGAAACTAACCTTCAGACTACAACAGGAAATGACCAAGAGACGAATAACTATCACTGAGACATGAAGACTAACAGTAAACAAGATGGCAGAGGAAGGGGAACAAAGGAGGCTGGAGAAACTGGAAACACAACAAACCCAACCAATAAACTAAGGACCGACAAACACAAAAACTGCAACCATGACACCTTAATCATTGTTAGCTCACAGACCAGCAGGCCAACAGGGCAGGTAGCAGCAGCACAGACAAACACAACTTCTTTCAGTTGTTGCTGCATAAATCAGTCAGCCAGAGCAATAACTATACAAGACACTGACAGGGAGATGATAAAGTTACTGAAACCGACACTTATGCACAACAGTAGTCCATGTTCAGATGAGATGGTTGGACCAAAAAAATAAAAGATAGTAAGGTCCAGGGGAAAATTTTTGATTTAGATAAGGCTTCAAAATAACTGCCCAATCTGGCTGCTGAGTGGTGAGACTTTCTTCTATACAGACTTAAGTTTAACCCAGTGTCTATGACAGAAAGTGTCAATTAAGACAGAACACCCTCTGTCAATGTCAGTGCCCTATTTTGCATTTTTAATGCAAGTGGTCTTGATCTGTAAAGTTCTTCCTTTCCCCGAGCTCCACCTCTCCCCCAGCTTTCAGGAAATTAACACTGGGAAGAATTTGCTTTACCTTGCTGACAGATAAACAGACAAACAAATGACCGTACCCTTCCAGTAAGATTATATTCTAATCAAATACGTGGAAAGCACCGGTTATGCCAAGATTTTGGTCATTTTATGTTGACTCCAAATAAGATATCACTGCCCGAGTTGTGCCTTGGTGTTCTGATTTTTGTGGGCTGTGCTTCTATTAAAAGGGGCTTATGCACAAAAAATTCTACCAATATGTATTTAAATCTATAGATTTATCATTATCTATTAGTTGGTGTATTTAATGCTCTGAGCTGATCAGTATATCAGTGCCAGTGCTGACATTATTAAATGGGTCATGTAGAAACCATTCCACATGACTGAGTGAGATTATGAAAACTGTCACCTTGTGGTTTTATACATCATTCATCAGTCCAGTCAAGCAAAAGTTTCATTTTTAATTTAAGTTTAAGTTTAATTTCAGCCTCATAATAACAAGATACACTTTGCTTTATTATTTACAGATAAAGTAGCAGCAAACAGCAGATATTGGGTGCAAATACTTCACATCCAGACGGGGGCTGAAACGTGGAAATCG
>VUQI01022258.1:9580-22381 GCA_015106735.1 Paratilapia polleni
GTTTCCTGCATTAGTAAAACAAATACCAGCAGATGGAAATGGAAATCTTGGTCCGGATATCCCCTGGATACACCAAACGCCCCGAGAAATACAGTACTTCAGACATGACATGTTTTATGTGCTGTATTTGTGCGGCAAATACAGGCAAACCCTGGAACGAACCCTGATACTGAGCACCAGCCCTGACTCCCGTGACAAAAAAAACACAAAGAAAAAAATGTGACTTTTCCTCTTTCTGGATATTGCAGAAAAAAATAACTCTGGGAAATAAAAGTTTATGACCCTTTTGTGTTTTTTTTCATCAAGATAATGTTGACAAATTCATGCACTTTTATGATTTTTTTGAAGCATACCTTTATTGTCACAGGTATGCTTTTTTTGGTCAAAAATTGTTTTTGCACAATTTTTGACCAAATTAAAAAAAAGGAAAAAAAAAATCCATACGGAGCCACAAAACATATTTGAGCCTTAATTAAGGTGACACAGTCTAGTAAGTATAAATTAGCCTGTCAGCATTACTAATAGGTGTAAATAATTTAAATTTTTACCACACGTGACTCACAAGTTTGTAATTCCTGAGCAAAATTCAAATGTTAACATTTGGCTTTATGATTTTGACGTCACCACCACTAAGCTCCTGATGACGTGAATGTCCCTGAGAGTTTCTGTAGTCTCATAGAATCACTTGGTAACCGACAGCTTCTATGGTAGAACAAAATGTGAGAATACCCAAAGCTTGTGTTAGCCGCAGGCTTTATTTCAGGCATTTAACCAAAAACCTGTTCTAAAAACCCACTGTGGTCAAGACGGGGGAACCCGAGCTGCATCACTCTAATGGCCCTCGTCCCTAGAGGCCAAGTCATCAGAGTAGTTGATGGTTTCCCATCTGCTGGTTACAGCAGGATGTGATTGTTATCTCAGCCACACATCACAACTAGATAAATACTACACAGTAGTTTGCTAGTCAGACTAAATAAAGTATTCATGATAATCACACTGGTGGCTAACACTGATTCTGTGTACTGTAGTACAAATAGTACTGCATGGCTGTCTCCAGGAACTTTGACTCAGCAGCCTTAACTCTTTAGGGGAAGAATAGCTCAAACTCACTGGATGGTTCACAATCTTAAATGATTATTTTATTATGTCTTTTTTCAGATATGATGGGCAATCAAGCAGTAAAGTGAAAGGGATAATGGGTTCATTGGATTTCTGGATATCTGATGCTCCATCAGCGAGAAGAAACAATGATCTCAGGAACACAGCAGGGCAGAGCTGACCCCTGGACCAAACGTTTGCATTTCTCTCTTGAATATTTTCTAGACATGAAACTGATTAGTTTGTAGTTCTGCATTTCACGAAAAGGGCTTATTTTCCCTTCATTTCCCTTATTGTGTTCAAATGTGGTCCTTGAGTTCTGTAATGAGTACAGAATAGATGTGCTGTATCTAAAGGTACAGAATCGGATGCTTACCTTTATCAGGTTTAAAAATGACCAGCAGAGGTGTGGAGGTCATTGAGATATTTAGTAGCTAATTATGTAGCCAGTCACAGATGTAAATGTAGGTGCTGCATTGTTGAAACTGCAACAAGTCTGGAAAAATCCATCCTGTGTATGTTGTTTCACTTTTGAATGTTGGGTTTGTGGGAATTTTTATAGAACAATTAGGCATTACATCACATGGATATGAATATGACTGTCCAAAGAATTACAGACTGAACTATGAAACTATTGTGTGTCTTCATACATTTGTCCACACTAAGTCCTGTAAATGCAGTTTGTTACATTGTATCTTATTTTTTAAGCCAGTTTTGTCTGTTTTTACCTACCTGTCTTTTATTTAATATGATATGATAACCATGACTCTGTAAGACTAAACAAATGTACAGCTGGTTCAAAATTATGTTGATATTGTTTAACTTGGAATTACTTTCTGCCCTCCTGCAGCTGAAACACACATCTTGTGTTTAAAGTATAAGTCATCTTTGTGGATTTCAAATGGAAAACAAAAATACCACATGTTGGGATTCAGGGAAGAATTTAAGCATTTTACCTGTGTGAGTGCAGCTGAAAATATATTTTTGATAACCTGTATTTTTTAAGTAAGCTTTTCTAGGATTATTTTACAGATGTAGACCTTAAGATAAAACAACAAGAACTGTGGAAATCTTTCAGTTACCAAATTTCAAATCTTTCTGTTATCAGATATGTCAATGTTATTTGAGAAAGGCTGCAGAAATAGCATCTGGAATATTGAATCTTATGAGGTCTTTTGTGTTGATATTGTGTTGTAATGTTTACATTCAGAGACGAGGCTTGCTTCCTTAAAAACAATTACCACCAGCAGTCCAGTTTATCCCTTTCCATTTTTTTTTTTTTTAAATCAGAAGTGAACTCACTGTTCATTTCAACATTTGGAATGAAAATTCCAAATGTTGAGGAAAGTGATCCAGATTCACGCCCAAAATAGAACTGTTTCTGCCTTTGCTCATGCTTTGCTTCCCCACCAAGTTTCAGGAAATTCAGCTACTTAGTTTTTGTGTAGTATTTCTAAAAGCTGGATGACACACATCTGACAGTGGAAACTGTGTACACAGCGAAAAAAAAAAAAAATAGGAAGGGAACACTTGAGTCACGTATCGGATCTTGATGAATAAAATATTCAAGATGAAAATCTTTACTGTGGAAACCAAAATCATCAACCTTTTGAGGGCTGGATTCAAAATCACAACAAAATGAAAGTTAAGATTGTTCAAGTGTTCCCTTATTATTATTATTATTTTTTTTTCGTGTATTTCCAAACTGGCTAACTGCCTTGGCAGAGGAAATAAAATAAAGAAGCATTACTGACGGAAAGAAATGAAAGAAAGTATCCTGGATGTTTCTCTCTTTTTTTTTTAACCTTATTTCTTAACTGGTGTCTGTGATTAAAATATCATTAGTTACACTTTCAATCAAGATAGCTTCAACTGTGGTGCTTCATAAGGAAATACTTTATTTTAAATAACAATAAATAACATCACTGGCCATCAAATAAATAAATAAATGTAATAAATAAATACATCTTCAATAAATAAATCAATAAATACATTCACCCAAATACTGGAATACATACATAGAGCATGGCCAACATGGCCTCCTAACCTTAGCAATAATTTGAAAATCCTTCAGCTCTCACTGAGTGCAGATGCTGGAGTGTAACCAGCTAGCTTATGCCTGAGCAGTATTCCTGCAGACAGTTGTGCAGCATGTACAATGTAGAGCACTACTTGGTCAGCAGTTGAAAGTGATGGTAGTGAGTGATTCGGATGGCTTGTTCAGATAAATTAAAGGAGTAGAGATATTTGTTGTGCTGTTGTTTGGAATGATGGTGATGTTGAAGTTGAAGAGGTTTACTTCCTGTGGTCTCCTGAGGAGATGTAGCCAATAGCTCGGTTGATGGTGATGGCTCGAATATGGAAGCCTTTCATCATTTTACACATTTCCAGCCGGTTATTGAAGGAGTCATTGCTCCACGACTTGGCAGCTTCGTTCTACAATAGGAGGGGATACAGTGTGAATGCAGGACAATGACCCGCCAGTTTTGCAATAAAACTAAGTTAAGAGCCTGTGAGGAAAAAACTCTAAATATCAGTGTTACTTCTAAAGACTGAAAGACAAGGTGTAAATAGGGAACAAAGAAAAGAAATTACCTCTGAGGAAGGGTTCTCTCCATCCAGCTGCTGGAAGCAGTTCTGTATAAACCCAAGGAATATTTTGTTAGGCAAGTACCAAATGTTATTTCCCAGGAGATTCTAACTATTTCTATCTTGAAATCATGATGTCTCCATTTTGTTTTTTTTTAAATGGAGACATCATTGTTTTGTTTTACCCCTCCAACACATGTATGTTAAACATACCTTCGTGAGATTCTGAATTATTCCCACCATTGGGTTTAGAAGTCCAGTTTCTTTATCAGGACTTTTGAGCGGGTGCAGGAGGTAGGACTGAATAGCAGCATCATAGTAGGCCAGGTCCTTCCTGATGTTCCTCAGACATTCATTCTGTCAAAACAAACAAACAAAAATTCAGAGTAGGCTACAATATCAACACGTGTGCTGGAGAATAAACAGTGTGTCTGATAACAGCATACCTCACTGAAGGACGAACTTCGCTGCATCATACAACCTGAGTTCTGTTTAGAAAAAAATAAAAAATTAAAACAGAGGCTTGTTGTCTGAACTGCACTCCAATCACTTTTAAGTGTTCCAACTAATGAAAAAATAGTGAAAACTGATCAGAAATGATGACAGTTAAGGTTGTTCCCATAAATTGTACTCTATTGGAAAATGTTTTTTTTTTTAATTTTTTTAAAAGGCTCACCTCAGTCAGAGTGGGTGCGCAGACCACTACTGTCTCCGCCGTACTCCCCACCTCAACTTTATCGGATAGGATGCCATAACACAAGTCTCCCTGAAAAACAGAGTAGAGTAATTATTGATAAACTACATAGATGTAGACACAACAAAGGAAGGAAAATAATAAATACAACACGCACATGCTGCTGAGATTTGTACTCACAGAGCTGAGAGCGCTTGAGATGTTCAGCAGGAGCGTCTTGAAGAGCTCAGAGCACTGATCGGGGCTCCCTGGGCTCGGAGCGGGCACGGGGAGTCCTGTGGATGTGCGCCAACTCAAGGTCAGCAGCAGCACACAGCTGGCGAAGTCTGCAAGAAAGGAGAGTAACAGCCATCAACACACGAGTCTAAGCAAGCATTCCGACGCCCAGCTTGCATGAACACACAAAGGAACAATGTAAATAACAGCGGCTCAGGTGCCTATCTAATAGCTCTCTGACTTACAGAACTGAGTGTTTGCCATAATTCTGATCAGATAGAGATCTTTGCTCGAGCTTGGTAAATCAGCAATACTGTTGCTGCTTTCTTATCACACTGTATTTATATGTCTCAAGGGGGGATTCCCTTGAGTGGGTGCCCTAGAGAGCCACTGAAAACTAAAACTAAATACGTCATGTAATTTTCTCCTGGCTGAAAAAGAAGAAAAAAAAAATTAGGGAACTCTGCTTTTCTTTGATTTATATTCTTAAATACTCAGCTCCGGGAAAAAGTAAAGAGTGATGTATGAGTGCAGTTCCTTAGTAGTAGTCTAAGTACCGAGGTGTGAAAAAGTCCACATTGATGAATAGCCTACTATTGAGGTAGTCTTTGAGATCATTTTTTATATTTGTAAAAAAAAAAAAAAAAGTTTGCCAATATAATTGGTGCAGAGTTGCAGGAAGCAGCTGTGAGGCGCAACAATGTAGAAAGGCCACCTGGCACCGGGTCCGTTCAACAGCAGCATCCTAAGCAAGTGGCAGCCTTTTCGACTAAATATAGGCTACAATCCTTGCTGACCACGTCCTACCACAACGTAGAGATGTATAGCCAGCTGGCAGGGACAGCATGTGCATGTTTGAATACCACCCAAATAAAAACAGTATGAAAAGTGGTGAAAAATAAAAATGCAAAAGAAACAAAAAGTTACAGTAGCTACTTCTAAACACTTAAACATACATTTAGTACATTCAGTACTGTGCAGTGTGTTCACAGAAAGTTATTGTGCAGCATTATAAGAACTGCAGCAATATCACAGTAATGCAGCAGTGCAAAGTTACCATTTTATTCCTGTGCAACAGTCTGTGCTTGTGTAGTGTATAGTTCATGATCGCATACCTGGTTGCAGAATCACTCATACAAAATAGAAATAAAATGAGCTAACTGATGCCAAATGAATAATAGTGACGTTAACCAACACTTTGGACTGTGGCGGTAAATTACGAGTGGACCGTCATTAGCTGAGATGGACCCCACTTACACACTTTATCCCACAGATGATTTGATACATGTTCCCATCAGATACTACCGGATGTCCATTCAGTCATGATTAATTATGCATCATCTGCCTGACCCACGGACTCAGCCAACGCTGACAACGTCAATGTAGAGGAGGGGGCGTTATTATTATTATTATTTTTCTCGTGCCTATCACGAGTGGGCGGTTGTGGATTTATCACTGCTTTGTTCTCACACAATCACACTAAGAAGAGATTTGGAAAACAATGAGAAATCCCAACATTTCTGACAGAGAAGGGCAACTCTGTAGCCTACTCACTACAATGTTGATGTTTCTGTTTACCAAATTTTAAAAAGAAATATTGCCTAAAGTTACAGTTTCATTGCAAGATTTAACAAACAAAATATAAAGTGGTAACATTTAATCTACACAATATAGCCACTTGATAAAGAAGTCCCACCAGTATAATATTAAAATGCTGCTAAATGCATCAGTGATAATGAATAAAATCACTTTATAATAAAAGTCCAAAAGAAGTTTAAACGAGAAGCTCTGCATAATGGGTACTTTTTACACTTACTTATATTGTTTTACTTAGAACAGCTACTTCTGACCTATATATGAATTCTTCACTCATAACAGACCATTTCATTGTAGTATTATTACTCCATATGAATAAGCCCAGTGTCCACGAATGTATCCACTAACTCTCAGCTGCTTATTTGTTATATTAGAGCAACGTTTCTGACTTTATTATATGACACAGTCACTGCAGTTATTATTTACAAGAAAATAATTTCCGGGTAGTGTTTGGATCTCGAAGTTCAGTGTTAAATAACTAATTTATACCTACTTTAACCTCTTAATTATTTTCATATTTTCATAAAATGGAAATGTTATTTCATGCGTGCTTGTTGTAACTTGACAGTTAAAACTGTCAAAAGAAAGGTGATATGTAATTTTTGAGTTGAAATGAAAAAAACATGAAAACAGATGAGTCTTAATGCTCAGTAAAATGTATATTTAAGTGTGTACACTTCTATAAATGTCTCAGCTTAATTTGCTGAGGAAGGCAGTTGTGATATGATTGAAACCTCTAGAACATCAGTGAACCTATTGGTTCTGTTTTGGTACTGTTCTGCCAGTTTCTTATCCATGTGTGATAAATGTACTTTTAACTTGAGTACATTTTTTCAGATGGTATCTTTGTCCAGAAAGTATCAGAGAAATGCACAAGACTCAAAATGAGAGTGATGTGAAATTCTTGTTAATACACAAAGCACTACTTTGTTCTCTTCTCCCAGTCCCAGTTTTCAGAAACTGCAGTCTAGTGTGATTTACACAATTTTGAAAAGAAGTGCATTCTCTGAAACTGTGGTCACTGTGTGGTTGAGAGGAGTTTCCTGGCCTTTGTCTCCGGACCATCAAATTTTAAACTTTTTATCACTCTTTAAATACAGTATATGTTCAGATATATGACCCACCGAGAGGCAGAGGGGGAGATTTTACAGGTAAAAACATTGTATTCATTACCAAACCCCCCAGTCATATAGAATAATTTCTCTATACTTTTATACCTTTTAGTCCACCACAAGTGGCCATTCGTTATATATTTTAATTTCACATGCTGTCATCTTTCTCACAAAAGAAAAATTCCTAATTGTGACTTGAAAGGGGTTGCCCAAATTGATATGAAGTCCCTTAAAGAGCAGCCAATAACAGAGTGAGAAATACAAGTGTCACGATAAGGCAAGACCGAAAGAGAGGGAGTTGAGTCATACTACGTGTGATGTGATGTCCTGTATTGTCACTGCAGTTGCGGCCAGTGATTGCACTTCCTTCATTCAAAGAAGGAAGCTCATTTGATAGCACAAATTCACCTCTTTGATATGCAGCAGCAAGTAGAACTGCACAACAAACCGGCGTATATGAAACAAAGTTTATTCTTTATTTTACATATCTGTACATAAACATTTCTTCCCTCAAATAAAGCATCTGAATACAATAGGATGAAAACAATATTAACACACTTATTCATTTAAAATGACTCGTGTCAGAAAATCAACATTCACAAAATGTTGAAGAGCAATTAGAGTGAACGTATTACCAAAATCTACAACTCCACTACAAGGCAGGCATGTTTCCTTTACACTCTTATAGCACCTTCAAATTAACATTTCTCATCAGTTGAAAACGACCATTTGTGCAGAATAAAAACGGGTCGACTTTGAAATACTTTAAAATTACCGTCCAACTTAAAATAGTCTGAAGAAGTTAGTTTTCCATCATTTTTTTTCATACAATTTTGTTTCTTTTTTCTCATGACTGACTTTCTACTAAATTTTTCACTATTATTTTATTTTTTCCCCACAATTTTTGCATTTGAACAGTTATAATTTAGTGGTGAATGTAGAAAGTTAAAAAGAAACAATAGCAAAGCAAGGCCGATCACTGCACAGGAAGCTGGGAACAGAATCCATGACAACACACAATCAGTTTCCTCCTCTCCCAGGAAGCAGGACGTGCTACACCGTCCTTAGTGCTGGGAGAAAACCACAGAAGCAAATGAATGAGGGTGGCCTTCTTCTGTGCTGCTGCTACCACTGAAGTCAGTAAGTTGGACAGAAAAGGAGATGGGGGGGTTCGGAGCAACATGGGGCAGAGGTGGAATGGCTGGAAGGTAAGCGTTTGTTTGGGAGCAGGGGCTAAGCTTGGCATAGGGAAGCAGAGTGGAGGAGGGGAGGGTGGGCATCTTATTTGGATAGGGTCCTCTCAGCCAAATGTTTCTGCTGGCTCTCGGCATGCCTGGAAAGAGAAAGGAAGCATATTGTCTCTTAAATGATAATTGTGGTGATATTCTTCCTATAGTCAACAAATCCAAAGAATGAACAACACCAACAATGAATTGGCCTGACAAAAAAGATTTGTTTGTCTAGTTAAAGTTGAAATTCTGCTTTCCATAGGCCCCGGCTAACCTCCCTTAACATGCTGGAGGTTTTTTCCTTTTAAAGGGAACTTTCTGTCTCCTCACAAAGTGCTTGCTCAGAAGGGACTGTTACATCGTCGAGGTTCTTTTTATAATGTTGAAAGGTCTTAACCTCTCAGCGCAAAATGCGGTGAGAGTTGTGAATAAATCAAATTGAACCGAATTAAAATCAGCTAACTTCTTTGGCATCCAAAAACTATTAAGATCAATAAGCCACACAGGTGCACTGGGTGGCATGTTCATTCACATGCAGTATCATTAGTTTATTTAGCAAACTGAATCAACAGCTGAAAATAGTCCCTTACAAATGCATTATTTACTCATATTTGAGTAATGTTTGCTGAAGGGGAACTCCGCACATTTAACACATTAAAGCTTACAAGTGTTTACACGTCCTCAGGAGAGCTATTTCACATGCGATTAAAAAGTTGCATGCAAGACTTTTGTGGCCACTTTTGTGGCCACTGAAAGATCTGTGCAAAACATTTTCACAGGTTTTAACAAGTATGCAAAATGTGTGTACTAAAGAATTGGTTTTGGCCTTTTATTCATAAGATTTCCAGACAGTGACCAAAATGCAGATTATCCCTTTCATTCCTTATTCATTAAATAAAGGATTTTTTTTCTGTAGCACAAGGTAAATGCAGTGAATAGACTGTTAATTAAGTGCTTTGCCACCTGGTGAGGTCCTCTATGTCAACCAGCATGGCATCTTGCTCCATGTGTAGTTCATCCCGAATCAGTAGCAACTGTACGAGCTCCTCATTCAGACCTGGAGTGATAGATAACACGAAGAATGGAGATTTATCACCATGATAAAGCAGTAATTTCATATTTCAAGTACTGAAATTCTGGAAACACCACAATTGCCACAGCTGACCATATTACGTATTCTATTATGAGCCTCACAATAGACATTAAACCTACATGAAATACTGTAGGTGACCGCCTCAGTTCCTGCTACTTGTTCATAACATGTCCAAGGAAAACCTTATGAGCAGTCTGACCACACACCAATGCTCTTTGTGGCTTTAATATCACATGTTTTAGCTATTGTTCCCTCAGCTTTGCCAGAAATTATGAAGCATAAGCTAAAGATATTTTCAAGGGGAAAGTCTGAATTGTAAGTAAAAACAAGCTCGTGCTTTTGGACTCATGGGGATTTTTGGAACTTTTTTATGTAAGATGAGAGATTATTCATCCAGCAGTACTGGGATCAATGATGTGTACAGCACAGTAACAGTAAATGCTGAGGGGAAGCTATTGACTGGTACAGCTCTCTGAAGTGACTAACTTATATGTAAAAGTACTTTCACATCCACTGAAAAGGGTAGGGGTCAGTATGTATGTGCATGTTTTTCCCCAGTTCATTTCTTGCTCATTTCTGCAAGTGAAAGTAGAGGTCAATCTCTCTGTGTATATTGTGTGTGTGCGCGTGTGGTCAACTCACTCTCAATCTGGGAGTGCAGGTCGTTTACTATAACCTGGAGCTGTCCCAGCGTCATGTCTCTCAAGTCGGTGGGCTTCAGGCTTCTCTTCATTAGACACTCGCTGATGTGAGGCATGTGTGGAAGCTGCCAAAATAGAGACATAGGTTTATGTGTGGCAATAAAACGGGAACAGAAATAACCACATTAGACAGTGTGTCTTCTCTATTTAGATACCGAGGCCTCATAATAATAAAATGTTCAACTGAGTTTTGTACTTATTTGATATTTATGTTGATATGTTGAAGTTTTATGTGAATGTTTTCAGACGTGTTAAAAAAAACTATAAAATTAACAGAAAAGTGATACACCACATTCCTAATATACAACACAAAAAGCCTCAAAGATGTGTAGGTTGTAACCACAGCTTATAATGCCAACCCTTTTAATGACAGTCACAAACCTGAAAACAAACTGTCCTTCTTACCATCCCTCCATACCAGTGGCTCTTCCTAATCATCTTCTTTTTTTTAATATTTTCTTAATTATACTTTCCTTTAACTTTCATTTAAACATGTTAAATGTTATGCGTGTTTTCAGTTCTTCACTGCAGCTATTCGACAAATTTATTTCCTCAACAGAAACGCAGAAGAAATGCACTGATTGTTTTCTGAGCATAGAAATTCCTCCGAAATGATATACTCATTTGCTATCTTTTCAAACACTTTTGGATACCTCCTGTTAATAACTGATTCTTTTATTTGTACATTATTTGATCCAATTTAACATCCACCAAATCTTTGATTTTTAAAGCTTTTAATTTTTAGAAGAACTGTTTTTGTTGGTTCATGACAATTGTTATGGCTCTCTTTTAAAGTAGGAATATTGAATTGGCAAAGGTTTTATAAGTATTATCCCAAACTCTCACGCAATAGATTATATTATATATTTAAAAAAAAAACAAACATATAAAATCCTTAATCCCACAGAATTAAAACTGACTTTGCCATGTTAGCTTTGACGTAATTTATCCATGGCTTCCCATAAAGTTTATTATCTTTTATCATTCAGTGAAATTCAGTATCAGACACATTTTCAGTTTCAATATCATTTCCCATGAGTTCCCTTAAACAATCACCAAAGACTAAAAATTCAGTCTTACTAAAATTCTGTGTTAGTTTATAGTAAGTTATAGTAAGATACTATATTTGTGTCAAATTATTTAAGTCTTGCAACAAAAAGACTCTTTTCTATTGTAACCTGAATGGCTCTTTTATCATATAAAACTTGCAGATATTAAATGGATAAAATAAGAATAAGTTCTGAATTGTGTTTCACTGAATCTATATTATATACTGTACAAATACTGGCAGTGGTGGATTTCAATCAATCTTTAAAATATTTTATCAAGCAAAACTGTCATTCACTGCTTCCAGATTCTTAAATCTAATGTCTGAATCTGATTAGATTTATATTTTTTATGTAAAAAAAAAAAAATCCTACCCCCCCCCAACAAACTATGTAGATCTTGTTTAACCCACAGTGGCAGAAATTATCGGCAGAATAAGGACAGTGAAACTGACTCAGCTGGTAACTTAAAGAGTCAGCTGTTTTTACTGACTGACAATATCTGAACATTTTGTGTTTGCAATCTGCAAAGGGACTGTATGCTTTTAGTTAAGGCAGCTTCTCAGGCTCCCGGTACCCTGTTGAAACAAAAGGGAATATCTTTCTTTCTTTTTGCTTTGAGAGGCTGTAAAGTTAGGGGATTCCAAGTAGGCCCTGCTGTTTGTTCACAAACACACTGACAGCATCTTTTACGAGTAAACAGCACATGAACTCGGTGACTCTGTGGAGTTCAACAGTGCCGTGAAAAAGTGCCTGATTTCTTAGTTTTTTGCATATTTGTCACACTTACATGTTTCAGATCATCAAACTAATTTTAATATTAGTCAAAGATAACCCGAGTAAATACAAAATGCAGTTTTTAAATGATGATTTCATTTATTAAGGGAAAAAGTCTATCCACACCTACCTGGCCCTCTGTGAAAAAGTAATTGCCCCCCTTGTTAAATCATGAAATAACTGGGATTAACCACAGTTTTTGGAAATCTTTGTCCAATTTCACTTGCCAAACCCAGACCTGCTGAATCAAGAAATCACTGTCTGACAAGTGAAGTAGGCTAAAAGATCTCAAAAAGCAACACTTCATGCCACGAAACAAACAGCTGAGAAACAAAGTCATTGACATCGATCAGTCTGGAAAGGGTTACAAAGCCATTTCTAAGGCTTTGGGACTCCAGTGAACCACAGTGAGAGCCATTATCCACAAATGGAGAAAACTTGGAACAGTGGTGAACCTTCCCAGGAGTGGCCGGCTGACCAAAATTACTTCAAGAACGCATCGATAACTCATCCAGGAGGTCACAAAAAACCCAGATCAACATCTAAAGAACTGCAGGCCTCACTTGCCTCAGTTAAGGTCAGTGTTCATGATTCAACAATAAGAAAGAGACTGGGCAAAAATGGCATCCATGGGAGAGTTCCAAGGAGAA
>VUQI01022266.1:2731-18453 GCA_015106735.1 Paratilapia polleni
CTCACTGGTAGTGTCAATCTTTTTGACCAATCCTCTCCCTTTGGCATGAAAAGGCACTCCGGCTGTCTTTTTCAGCTGCTGGGCTGTCTCTGTAGCTATAAAACAAGTGGATTTAAAACAAGTTAACTTGGGCATTACAAGCCTGAAGGAAACCAAACATCAACAACCTCTGTGGTGCAATGAAATGAAAGAACAAATGAATAAATCTTTCACATTTAAAATAAAAAATGTATTTATGTCAATAGCAAGCCACAGCAGATAAAAGACTTTATAGTACTGGTGCAGAACAGTGATTCCCAATGTCTGGGCTATGGAGCTACTGCAGATGGCCCGTGAAAAGTTATTTACATTTCATTTAATTTCCAACTTTCTAATTTAGTCTACGAAACACATAACTAACGAAAAAAGGTCCATGGGGTGTCAAAATTCTGATCCCAAACTCATCTTATATTTCTTCATTGGGGAAAAAAATAAAATAGAGTGGTGGCTATCAGATGCTGGAAGTAAAGCTAGTAATGGAGAATCAACCCCAGCAGACTGTACATCAAAGAAAACACACAAAAGAAACCCTTCATCTCAGGCTCGTGTGATGATTGGAGTTGTGATTAAAAGTTTGGGCGGACTGCTGTGTTTTGAAGTTTTACATTTGGCTGGTGGAGAGAGAGGCTGTGTGTATTGGCTGAAATTAAATGAACTTACATTTCTGTAGCAGTTCTGCTCTGAGAGTTGCGCTCTTGGGCTTCCTCTTCAGCTGGAAATGCTTGACAGGGGGTGTGAGGGGTCCCACGAGAGTGGTCAACGCACTTTTATTCAGGTACTGGCATTCCAGAGGAAGCATGGCTGACGCCTCACACTCGCTCACTGAGGAGAAGGGGAAAGACGTTAACCCCAGCACAGACCACAGTGTGTCTGCTCAGCCTGTCAGCATTACTTACATTACCACATGACTTTTAACTGACCTGTTGAGTGTTTTACAGTTAACTTTAACAGTTGAAAAAGACATACTTTGTTAATCCAAAAAGTCTGGAAATTCCTTTCTTACCACAGCCAAAAATTCAACACAACCTATTAAATAGCTTCAAAATAACTCAAATAAGTAAAATACAATTTGACAAAACTGCATAAAAGAGGGAACTCAAACAGTAAAAAATAAAGCAGAATAAAGTATAATAAAATAAAGGGCCTAGATAAGTACAAATCTCAATACAACAGGCAAAAAGCAGTAGAAATATTTCTACTTTACATTTAAAAAAAAAAAAAAAAATTTAGCCTTTATTTTGATAGGACAGTAGAGAGAAGACAGGAAAGTTGGGAGAAAGAGCAGGGGGAAGACATGCAGTAAATGGCCTCAGGGCGGATTCAAACCTGAGCTTCAGTGACAGCCTTACGTTATATGGGTTGCCTGCTCCACTCGGTGAGCTATACTGGCTCCCACTTTAAATCTTTTTATCAGTTTTTTTTTTTTTTAGGTCAAGTCATCTTGCCTTCCTGTTTACTCTCATTCAGCAGTGATAAATCAACTGATACAGATCATGAAAGGAAACCGCTGCACACATCTTCTAAACTACATGAGATCTGTCTACACCAGAAGCCTCTTGGGTAATTTTTCATGCCTCAAAATGGCCTCTAGAGGGTGACTATGCATGTAAGGACGATTGATGTTCACATAATTAAGTTAGGCAAAGAGACTGTATGTATACATTTCTGTTTATTTAAATTTTTAAAATAGCAACACTCAAACAACAGAAACTATGGAAATGAATATAAAACTACCTTTCTCCCTGAGCTCTCCGAGAATATCCTGCACATTTGGATTCTGCTCCTCCAAGTCCAGATTGAGAGAGCCGGTCTCTGGGAAGGACTTGAGGATGTCTGCAACCATCAGCACCCAGGGCTCTGAATCCACCGTAGCCAGCTGGATTATCTCCGACAGGGCCTCCTTCATCTGGCAAGAAAGGTGACGTTAGTGAAACTTACGTCTGCAATCATCGAAGTTGCGACAGTATGCAGCTGAGCCTGTATGTTCTTGTTCTTTTTCTTTTTTTTTTTTTTGGATCTGTACTCATGGTTCAGAAAACACTGTCAGGTCAAGTGAAGAAACATCCTGCATCATTTCCTCCCAGATAATTTTAATGTAAGAGAACAATTAGGATTAGTCAATTTAACCTACTTTCAGACACACATTTTTCCTCCAAAAAAGGTGCAAACTACATTTTTTACACAAATCAAACTGTTAGGTGAACGGTAATGTTTACAGACGACCAAGTGTATGGCACTTACTACTGCAGGCAAAACAAACCAGGCTTGTTGCTACTAATCTCCATCTTTACTGAAGTTACGTGCAACTACGAGACCTGTAACATCAGTATTTCTGCTTTTGGGTAGACACATTAAAAAGAGAAACAACAACTTGTCAATCAACAGAAAATTACCATTCTTAAGCACACCATGACAATTTGGTTTGTAAAACCTGAGGATTTCTAGTATTTCTATGTCATACATGATCATACACTTATCACCTTGCAATTTTACAAATTATAGCATACATTTTCACTACTGCAGAGACAAAAAAAAAATCCAGACTAAACAAACTATTTAAACTATAATTCCAACTATAAGTGAAGTAATATAAAAATATTTCCAATAATAATTATACCATTTTCCACTAAATTCTTTTGAATCCACACCTCCTCCATCTCTGGAAAATCCAGCATGAAAGAATATGCAAATAATTTTGATTTCAAGACTTTAACTACCGGATACGACTCTAAAGAAACCTAATTTTGTGCAGTGAAGGTCATTGAAGAACAGTGAGCCAACAGATAAGATGACTGAGAGGACGGGAACGCAAACATCATGTTAATAATACGCAAATGATACAGTTAAGATTACAAACTCTGTCCACCTCCCTGCACCTGTGTGTTCAGTGTTGCCAGAAATAAGAGAAAACACATAATAAAGGAAGTTTAAAAAGACATTTGACTGAGTTTCTTCTAAAATTATTATTTTCAAATATTTTAAGTCATCATCATGGATGATTTCAGCCACAATAATGAAGCAGTGAAAATTCACAATAATGACAGCCCTACCTGCTTCAATTGGCTAATTATCTATGAAATACCTGCAATCCTCCATCAATGATCAGACCAACAATGAAAAGAATCAGCCTAATTTAAAAATCAGCTGCACTTTGATCAGCTATACTAACATTAACATTAAAATAGTGATTACAATTATTTACCAATAAGATGATAACACTAATCACATTTTTTTAAATGCTTCATGTAGATTTACTTCTAAAATGAGTGCACAGTGGTAGCACAGTTCACCAAATTCAGGGTTTTCCATTGTCGACCTTTGGTGAGTGACTACACATGATTGATACACTTGATTGGTCCACATACTGTAAAGGCAGTGAGTCAGATAGCTGAGGCCTATTTCCTGGCCATTTGATAAACAAAAATATACTTTATGCTTGAGTAAATAAAAGCCCCCTTCTTCTTTTGGCTGCTCCCTTTAGGGGTCACCACAGCAGATCATCTGCCTCCTTTGTCACCTCAACCCTCAGCATGTCCTCCTTCTCTGTGGTCTTCCTCTTTCCCTCCTACCTGGCAGCTCCATCTTCAACATCCTTTGTCCAATATCTCCACTGTCCCTCCTCTGCACATGTCCAAACCATCTCAGCCTTGCCTCTCTAACTCTGTCTCGAAACTGCTCAACCTGAGCTGTCCCTCTGATATACTCATTTCTAATTCTGTCCATCCTGGTCACTCCCAATGAAAATCTTAGCATCTTCAGCTCTGCCACCTCCAGCTCAGCCTCCTGTCTTTTGTTAGTGCCACTGTCTCCAAACCATTCATCATAGCAGGTCATAGCTTCCCTTTCACTCTTAGTGCTATCCTTCAACTCTACTTAATTAAAAAAAAAACGCACACAAAAAAAACAAAACGATCCAGTCATTTTTCTTTTAATTAAATCCACGTTACTTCCCCTTGGTGGAAAGCCAAAACCTCTTTGATGAGGTACCAACATGTTTAAATGCAGGGAAAAACCCTAGAGTTAGTGCTCTTTTTACTTAAAATAACACATTTGAACGCTTCTTTAAATACAGCACAAGCGAAACAACATGTCTGGATGAAATGAACACTTTAACATTTGTTTATGAACACTGTGTGTATATGTAAGACACACCGATGACGGCTGTGTAACGTTTTTGGCAGAGGAACAGGTGATATGTCGGACCGGGAGCTGGTACCGCCCTCCAGCCTAACGCCAGCTCTCAGGCGCCCATCCCACCACAATGTCTGTGCGAGCCGCGCCAAGCTAACGTTACCCGCTGTAGCTGGTAAACAACCGCTGAAAAAACAAAGCTGTGCTTGGGGGAAAGTTAGCCAGGGAGCATCCTGTCGTTAGAGTAGACTCCTAAATACGTGTTGAAGTCTTGAAACCGGGGTGGAAAAAAACTCAGCACGTCGAAGAAATACTGACAGTTTGCTGCTTCTTGCGTTAGCTGCTGATATTAACCATCAGTTAAAGATAGCAGGCTAGTGCTAGCTGAGATGGTTTCATAGCGTGGTCAGACTTTTGACGAGAACACTAAACCCTCGTAACGACCGGAGTGCTTCTATTTAGAGTAACTAGTGGCTTATTTCTTAGCCGTGAATCCGAATTAACCGCTTACCGTGCCCGCCAGGCTAATAACGGCTAGCTAACGCACAGCGACCCACCTCGTCAACGGTCCGCCGCGGAAGATGCAGCATCCCGAGCAGGAGTTTAAGCTTCACCGGCGGCGATAAGCTGGAGAAACACAGCCGTATGTTGTCGATTACCGACACGGTGAGGAGAGAAGCAATGCTCGGAGGCGTCCAGAGCTCGTCCGTGGATCCCAGTTTGTTGTGAAGCCACAGGCCGGTGTCGCTATCCTTCATCGACGCCATCTTGGAAAAAGAAGTGTTTTGAGTTCGGGCATTTTAACAGGACACCTAAGAAAACAGCGGCTAGGACCCCGCCCACACACCGGGGAGGGGGGCACTGATATCAGCACCGAGCCGCGAGAAGACCCGGAGACACTCACCTTTAACACAGAAGCTACCTGTATTTACACATTCCTCTGTTAATAAAGTTTTAAGAACAGTGTAAACAAAGACGGATACGGGAACTCTTTCACACCTCATGCACGCTCCTCTCTGCAAGCCAAGCACATCTGTCCAACAGAGAAACATCTGTTCTCTCATGTTTATTTCAGCCCTGCACTGTCCAATACACTTCACACTGCAGTCTAGTCACACTGCTATGCTGTTTTGTTTGGTCATGTTGTAGTCTGGTTTATTAAATTGCATACCATTCTACTTATTTAAGCTATTGGTTGTTTGTTTGTTGTGTTTAACTTAAGTTTTAACTGGTGTAACAAAGAAATTTCTCAACTCTAGGATAAATAAAGTACAGTGCTGTGAAAAAGTATTTGCCTAATTTCTTAGTTTTTTGCATGTTTGTCACACTTATAGTATGATATAGCAATAATCAATGTATATAATATGCATCATTCATTTTACATAGAGTATTTTTTAAGATTTAATTGGATTGCAGTATATACAGTAAATATAGTGCATTGGCATTAAACAATTACAGATATCCATAATCCCCACTACTTTATGTATAGAGATGTTGAAAACTGCACTTATTTCCATTTTGATAAAAATGAAAATTTTCCCATTTTGTAATATGCCCCCATTTTGTGCTACGTTGAACAAGAGGGAAGCAAAAGCACTTGTACCTAAACCAATTAGTCAAATTGCCAGAAGCAACTGCAACACTCTGAACCTGCATGTTTTTAGAGGCTCTGACACTCAGTGACTCCAGGTCACTTTACCACTTGGTAGTCCAGCCTGAAATGAGACTGTGGTCAAGCTGCTATGCAGTGCAAAGATATAGATACATATTAATTGAACATCCCATTTAATAAGTGAGCTAATACTAAAGTGTAACAGAAAACATTTCATAATATCTCATTTTTATAGACAGCACAAATTAGTGAAGTAAGATGCAGTGCTGTGAAAAAGTCCTGATTTCTTATTTTTTGCATATTTGTCACACTGACATGTTTCGGACATTAATATTACACAAAGGTAACCTGAGTAAATACAAAATGTAGTTTTTAAATGATTTATTTTATTGAGGGAAAAAAGCTATCCAAACCTACCTGGCCCTATGTGAAAAAGTAATTGCCCCCTAAACCTAATAACTGGTTGTGCCACCCTTGGCAGCAAGAACTGCAATCAAAATGGGAATTAATATGTATCTATATCTTTGCACTGCATAGCAGCTTGACCACAGTCTCATTTCAGGCTGGACTACCAAGTGGTAAAGTGACCTGGAGTCACTGAGTATCAGAGCCTCTAAAAACATGCAGGTTCACAGTGTTGCAGTTGCTTCTGGCAGTTTGACTAATTGGTTTAGTTTGGGTTTAGGTACAAGTGCTTTTGCTTCCCTCTTGTTCAACATAGCACAAAATGGGGTAGCCTTTTTTTTTAAAAAAAAGTACAGTATTCCCCTCTAAACTGTAGATAATAGAATGAAGTACCTAACTACTACTACTACTACTACTAATAATAATAATAATAATACGTGTATTTAAGTTAAGTTTTTGAGTAAATATTATACTATCACTTTATTTTTCATGATAATAAACCCATAGCCTCATATTTATAAACTCTGTGGATAAATCGCACATCAAGGCTTTTATTTCTTAAGTGTTTTCACCGGAAGTCTTGTTTTAGGGCCCCAAAGAAAATTTTAGAAGGCCAATACGCATGCGCACTTCCCCAATCTTCATACAACAGTGCTCGGTGGGCATCTTGCGCTCATCTGGTGATCCACAAACCATCATCGGCCGATTGACGGTAGGTTAATGTACACTGTCAAATAAGCTGTAATTAGTCTCTGTAGGCTGAGTTTTTAAAGGTATATGAAAACATTTACTGATTTAAAAACTGGACAGTCATTTAAACAAAGCCCATCGTTTTATCATTTCATTGGCTGGCGGCCGCATAGGACATTTTCTGTCGTTTAATTTGTGCATTTACACCTGGTTGATTTTACTCTCCAAATCAGAGGTAGTATCGCCATGGCATCCAGCGGGTATGTGCAGGCAGCGGTGCTCCTGCTGGCGGTCCAGCTCGTCTGTCTCGGGGCAGCTGATGCGGATCATGAGACGGGGACTGTCATCCCTGCCGAAAGTAGGTGGATTTAAAAATAAGATTAATTTTTCTCTGCCTGTTGAGTGCGAGTTTTGATTTGTGTTTAGGTGGGAGTGTGTCTGCCATAGTGATCCCTCCACAGTCTAATGACTGCAGGTCTCAGAGGGGTGCTATGGAGGGAATTGTAGGTCATCTTAATTAATGTATGCTTGGATCATGAAACTGGGCCTGCACTGCTGCTTAAAGACACACATAACCATCTCTGATAGGTTTAACCCAGCAGATTAGAAGGAAAATACTTATAAGTTTATTTAGTGGATGACTTTATGGATGTTGAGGTTTATTATATTGTGTGTAAATTAAAAAAAAACAAATAGATGAACAGTTCCATAAGGCTCAATTTTGTTTTTTTTTTAAAAGAAGAAATCACAAATTTATTCCACATGAAAATATAAATTCATAAGCAACAAAGCACACCTTTCTGTGGTTTTCTGCTAGAGACAGAATCAGTCTCATATAATATAGTTTATGGTGCCTTTTTTAGCTGATATCTGTGGGTCAGGTCACTGATTCTCTACTTCTACACAATGCATTTTATAATTTACTACAGCCATAGGAAGACACTAAAATCTGCCTTGAAAACAAGTCTACTTAGATAAGAAAATTCTCTCTAAATGTTTCCTTTAATATTTACATTCTGTTAAGCAAACATCCACTGCATACTAGAATCTAAACCTGTGTCTTTGTGTCTGAACTCATTTCTGCTGTTTCCAGGTCGCCCATGTGTGGACTGTCATGCCTTTGAGTTTATGCAGAGGGCGCTGCAAGATCTAAAGAAGACCGCTTTCAACCTTGATGCCAGGGTAAGTGAAGTCCTTCTCTCCAGGATGCTTTGGAGGATCATGCAGTTTCCTTTTTTGGCTTGTCAGTCCCATTTCTGAAGATATTATTCTAGAGATTAGTGTCGAAAGCAATCCACGCAGCAGCTGATGGAGAGTCTTTCATAAAATAGTTGATAATGATGAGACTGTGTGGAGGATGATGGCTGGTTTTACAGCAGAATGATGTCCTATCATATTACATGCTCTAATATATTAAATGTGACATTATGTGGTAGTTTTTAGTATATGTTTATGTCTATCTGCATTTTATCTCAGGCTCAGTAATTTTTCATTTATTTGATAGTTCATACATATAAAAACTGTAGAGCAGTAGTCGGAGGCACAGCTTTTAGAGATCATTGTGCTTCATTTTCCAAAGGACCTCAGACACCCACACAATCCCATCATTGTGCCAAAGATCAGGCATAATACCTGTGCCTATGAATTCCTGTGCTGCAATGAGTAGGGATTTTATTTTATTTTTTTGTCGCTATAGCTTTGACTTTGATTAAGCATTTTTTTTAAACGTAAGTTTTTTCCACTTGAACTCCAAGCACCGTGGGCTTACGGATGAATTGTGTTATTGATTTTAGTTCAGGACAAACTTGCCTGCTTTTAGAGAAGCTGTTAGATATGACTGAAATTCTTTGTTTAGATGGTTCTATTTTCTAACTCACAGGACTCAAGAAGTGAAGGTTAATGCGACTCAGGCTGAAAACGATCACTGCGATACGGGTACCCGTCAAGGTTGTGCGATATTACTGCAACAGCTGAGGAGATAACCCAAATGCAGCACACAGAATCCAGAGGCTGAATCAGGATTGCTAAAATGGTTTATTAACAAAAACAATAATTAGCTGGTCTAAACAGCATGGCCAGTGGGGAGGAAAGGGGTAAATGGATGGCGGCTTGGTCCAAAGAGGAATGAGGGGAAAGGGCTAGGAGAGGCAGGGGAGAGTCCTAAGCTGAGCCGAAGGAGGAGGAGGAGGAGGAGGAGGAGGAGGACGATGACGAGGGCAGAGGCTGGAGTCAGGTCAGGGAAACTGGAGACAGAGAGGAGGTGTTGGATGTATAAAGGTATGCTCAACTAACTGTTTGAACAGAGTCTACGATCAGGCAGCGTGCAGGAGTTGGTGCCATTTATTTATGGCAGGGGGTGCTGAACGGCAGCTGGAGACCTGACATCCCACGCACCTGACTCCACTCCTGCAATAGAACACAGTCACAGAGTGAGGGAGGAAATGGAGGGAGAGAAAGTGGCCAAGAGCTAGAAGGCATGACGCTTTACACTGTATACAGTTACTGCAGGAATTTTTCTTGTTGTCAACAAATCGCATGAAAAGACCAAAACTGTTGCCAAGTGCTTGCTCATAGGGGGTCGTCTGTTGTGGTTTTCTGTCTAATATTGTAGGATCTTTACCCTAAAATACAAAGTACCTTGAGGTGACTATTGTTGTAAATTGGCGCTATATAAATAAAACTGAATTGAATTGAAATTAAATTCTGTTATGCTGCTGTTAAAGACATGGATCTCTTTGTGTACCGTGATGAGATAAACAACTTCATCAAGTGGTGTGAAACTAACCATCTGATTCTAAATGTCACTAAAACAGAGGAAATAATGATTGACCATGAACCAGCCAGTCAATATCTCAGATGCCCTATAAGTATTTAGCTGTTGACATATACACAATAATAATGTGTTTATAATACTGCAGCAGAGCGCGTCATTAAATATGGAATTACAATAGTTTGGCAACTTAACAGCAGGCTTGCTAGCTTGCACAAAACAGTTGTGAAGGTCATGGGAATGAAAGAGTATGAGTCCTTACAGAGCCTGTATGAGCATGCTGTTACAGAACAAGCAACAAAAATCGAAGCAGACTCTGAACATCTCTGAACACAAACCTCTGCCATCAGGAGGAAGACTCAGGGTGCCAAAGTGCAAAACAAACCGCCCGAAACTATCGCTTCTTCCAGCCTCCAGTATGCTACTGAACTCCATAGTTACAGACTAGTGGAATAAAACAATGTGCAAGACATGGTTATTAAGCACTTTGTGACCTTTAGAAAATCTTTTTTGTTTGGTTAAACCTCTCCTCACGTTTCAGTGCTGTGTCTTTCATCGTGTTTATTCGGTTTTATGATGTTTTATTTTATGTTGGTGTTTATGTTTTACAAACAGTCATATGTGCTCTCTGGATTTTTATTGTGTTTCTTCTATGTTTTTCTGTAAAGAAACAGACTGTAGCACTGTGCTCAAGGCAGATTTCTCCTTGAGATGCCTGACATTGTGAATTGACACTATATATAAAAAAAAATTAATTGAATTTCCCTTCTCAGTTCAATTGAGTTATTTATATAGTGACTTTATATTGTCTGGTAACAACCCTACAATATTAGGGAGAAAACCCCAGCAATCAGACAACCCCCTATAAGCAAGCACTTGGCAACAGTGGGAAGGTAGAACTCCCTTTTAGCAGGAAGAAACCTCCAGCAGCCATCTGCTGCAGAGACGAAATGCTCATTGCATCATGGGAAGTCCCTCAGCAGCCTGAGCCTATAGCAGAGATGCTTCATTATCACCTGATCCAGCCCTAACTATAAGCTTGATCTAAAAGGAAAGTTTGAAGCCTAATCTTAAAAGTAGAGAGGGTGTCTGTCTCCTGAATCCACAGAGAAGCTAATATGGGAGAAATTTCTTTCTTCTTGTTGTCAGTACTCTTGCTGTGTCATTTTGGATCAACTGGAGACTTTTCAGTGTGCTTTTAGAACAGCCTGATAATAATGAATTACAGCAGTCCAGCCTTGAGGTAATGACCAGATTTTCAGCATTACTGTGTGACAGGATTTTTCTAATTTTAGCGATATTGCACAGATGATACATGACAATAAAAAAAGGATTCCCTTTGTGTATTGGCCAGTTCAGATCTAGCAGTTTTCTAAAAATCTTCTGCCCCTTTGAAATCAGATTTTTTTCTTTTAATCAATCTTAAGGGTGCCAGTAAAAATCAGTTACATTTGTGATGTGCTAACAGCTAGCCTGAAACCTTTGTTACCTAACAAATACAACACTGGTACATGTTACTTCTTTTAAAAGGTCCAAATTTTAAAGCCTTCCTTCAAATATGATTTACATATTGGCAGGTACTGCATGCCACTGGCTGTGTTTACAGCATAATTTGTCAAAAAAACAAAAACACTCAGTATCACAGTATCTATTTTTAGTTTTAAATGTTCAGCCATGAGTAAAAATCACAATTAAACTGTTTATTTGTGTTTTATTTTCATAAGAAGCAGCAGTGAACAGCAGTCAACTCCAAATATAAACCAATGTATCAGCTCCTCAGTCTCAACAAATATGAACAATAATAAAATGGCTGAAAGGGAACTATGGCAATATATACAACGATATGAGGTTTAAACATCAAGAAAGACAACAGATACTTGTGTGATAAAATGCATCTGCGAGTGAATCTGGAAGGTGGCTCCAGGAAAAAGCTGTCATGAAAGAAAGGTCATGTGTCAGCATCTACAGTTAAAATTCTTAAAATACCACACAGAAAGATTATAAAACACTGGACCTGCTTTAAAAATGTATGAAGCAGTCTATCAAATTGTCCCAGAGAAAATACACACAAAATTATTTACTATTTCTCTGCATGTGTTGGAAGAGTTTTAACTATGGATGAACATGACTTTGCTTTCATGCTTTTTCATGGACTGCCAACATTTTATCATGCAGGTATGTCTCTTTTCCATAATTTGCCATATTATTGCTTTAAAAAATACACTGATAACAGCTCATACCTGAAATGTGTCTGTCCTGCCCAACAATAAATAATAATAAGTAAGTATTTATATAGCACCTTTCAAGATAAGTATCACAAAGTGCTTCACAACAAAAAAGTGCTTGAACATAAAAACAAAAGTTACCCAAAAGCAAGTTTAAAAAGCTGAGTTTTTAGCTGTTTTTAAAAGAGATCACCGAGTCCACAGATCTTAGGCTCAGAGAGAGTTCCAGAGTCTGGAGGCCACCGTTGCAAAAGCTCTGTCTCCTTTAGTTCTCAGCCTCGTATGATGCACAGCCAGCAGGCCCTGATCACATGACCTCAGGGACCTGCTGGAGATGTATGGATGTAAAAATTCACTGATGTATGCTGGTGCTTGTCCATGCAGAGCTCTAAAAGTCAGTTTCTTATTATCTGACTGCAAGGTAAACACAAACCTTTCTCTTTGGGTAGTGAACTTAGTCTTAGGCTTTATTGTGTAAAAAACACAGCAAACAAGTTCTTACCCAGTAAATTTAATACATAACCTCCAGCTCCCAGATTAATTCATCATGATCTCAAGTTTAACTGAAACTGTGTGCCCCTAAATACTGGACACTTGATGATGATTTCAGCAAATGTTTAATGTAATAAAACGTTTGTTTTTTTTCCCTCTGCAGACAGAGACGCTGGTGCTGAGGGCGGAGAGGAGGGCTCTGTGTGACTGTATGCCCACCAACTCACTGCGCTGAACTCCCGAGGACCCATCCCCCTTTAGTCACGCCCCGACACACTGAAAACAACCCTGTTCTGAACCTCTGCTCATGTACAGCATTTCTCATCTTGGCATATTCACACAATAGGCACTTTATTTTGTTTTCTCTCATGTCACTGTTGCGTGAAGCTCTGATTTGAAATCACGAGGCATGTTATTGTTCTGCCTTATCTGGGATGATTTTTATACCACTGACGTTTTACATGGTGAATCACAAGCCTGTGAACTTAGATTGTTTTCACTGACAGCCGCGATCATCTGTCTCCTATGAAGCATAAGCGTTTTTGTACTTTTTTGACTGTATCATGTAGATCGGATGTAGTATATATCTGTAAACTTGTTGAATGTCTTGTATGAGATTAATGTTTACACACATCGAACTGTAGCATCACACAAGAGTTTATTCAATGGCTCAAAATTAGATTTCGGTTAGTTAAATTATTATTAGGAATCTGACTGTAATTCACTGATTCAAAGGAAACGTTTTGCAGCCTGTAAAAGAGTTCGGGTGGTTTACAAAAGAAACTTTTTTGTAAAGAAATGAAGTAATGGTGAAGTTTTACCTCTTTACAAAAGAGGACTCGTAGGTCTTGATTTAGCACAGCACTGTAGCATGAATTTACAGCACTTTTATTTAAACTATTGTTAATATAGATTGTATGTATAGATTATGTACATGTACACGGGTATGTGGAACGAAGGAGACAGATGTACTGCAACCATCAGCATTGGAAAGAGGGATGGACGGACCTGCAGCAGGGAACATGGAGGTGGAAATAATAATTGTCTTATTGTTGCTTGTTTATAAACAGCGTACTTTGTTAACATTATGTCACAAGGAGCCCCATTCATTGTCTTAATGTTGCACCTTTAAATAAAAACAATGAATGACCTTTACTGCTTGTATTCTTATTATCGACTATAATATATCAATTACAATTCATTCAGTTGTTTTCATCGCTGCTTGATTGTACAGCTCCTGCAGGATTTATGGTCTCATGTTGGTCTTCCCTTTTTGTGTAGCTCTTTGGCTACCCAAAGAGAGGGCTGGTGGGAATTCATTTGGAGGCTATAGAGATGCAGGTTCATCTCTGTAGCCTCCAAATACCCCAGTGGCAGTAATGCTATGAGTAGCTAGAATGCTATTCATAAAATTCACTACAGAATTCAGAAAAATACACTACAGTTTACCTTCAGGTCCCAGTCTTTAAAGTCTTGCATCACTCTGCTGACCCAAGCCATCAACACGTATGCCCTACCAGACATCAGCTACACAGATGGAATAAGAAGCTGGCCACAGAAGGAGATAGATGCCACTGATGCCCAGACACAAAAACTCCTCAAAATGCACGGAGGGTTCCATCCAAAGTCCAGCACCTCAAGGCTCTACGAGCAACGAAAAGTGGGAGAGTGAGGATTAGTAAGTGTCAGAGCCAAGATCCACAATGAAACACGGAGCATCCGTGAATACATCAGGAAGATGGCCCTCCTAGATGAGCTGCTACAAGAATGCCTCAGGCAGCTGAAGACAGTGATGATGATCATGAGGAGAAAATATCGAGGCAGACGCTCCAGTACCATCGATAGATAGAAGAAGTGGCTGACATCAAGAAATCCTACCAGTGGCTAGAAAAGATCAGCCTAAAGGACAGCACTGAGGCTCTGATCATAGCAGCACAAGAACAGGCCCTAAACACCATACACTGAGAGGAATAACCAAGTGGCTGGGATAGTGTACTGGAACATCTGTGCCACATATGGATTAGAAGTACCTCGCTGAGAACAACAGGGCTAAGGTCCTGTGGGACTTCAAGTTCCAGACGGACAAGCAGCTGCTGGCCAACCAACCAGACATAGTGGTGGTTGACAAGGAGCAAGAAGACCACGATTGTGATAGATGTGGCAATCCCAGCAGACAGCAGCACCAGAAAAAAGGAGCATGAGAAAATACAGAAGTACCAGAAGCTGAAGGAACAACTGGAGCTGATGTGGAAGGTAAAGTCGAAGGTGCTCCCAGTAGTGATAGGAGTGTTATGAGCTGTAACCCCCAGACTGGGAGAGTGGCTCCAGCAGATTCCAGGCACAGCATCAGAGGTCCAGAAGAGTGCAGTCCTACGAACAGCTAAGATACCGCGCAAAACCCACAAACTCCCAGGCCTCTGGTAGAGGACCCGAGCTTGAAGAACACATATATACAGTCATGGCCAAAAATTTTGGCACCCTTGCATTTATGTCAGAAAATGTACCACTTCTCCCAGAACATTGTTGCAATTTCAAATGTGTTGGTATTGTCATGTTTATTTCTTGTGTTGGCACTGGAAGAACACAAAAAAGCAGAGAAAAAAAACAAACAAATCTGAGACATTCCACACAAAACGTCAAAAATGGCCTGGACAGAATTATTGGCATCTTATCAGAATTGTACTAAATAATTGTATTTCAAGCATGTGATGCTACTTTAATATGTAATTCAACTCACCTGTAGCAAGTAACAGGTGCAGGCAATATGGAAATTCCCACTTTCTGAACCAGTTAGAATGGAGAAATGTTGACTTAATCTTGTTTTTGGTTGTCTGTGTGTACCACACTGAGCATGGAGAAAAGAAAGAAGAGCAAAAAATTGTCTGAGGATTTGAGAACCAAAATTATAGAAAAGCATGGACAATCCCAAGGCTACAAGTCTATCTCCAGAGATCTTAATGTTCCTGTGTCCACTGTGCGCAACATTGTAAAGAAGTTTACAGCCCATGGCACTGTAGCTAATCTCTCTGGACGTGGACGAAAGAGAAAGATTGATGATATGTTACAACGAAGAATTGCTCAAATGGTGGATAAAGAACCTCAATCAACTTCCAAACAAATTCAATTCAATTCAATTCAATTCAATTTTATTTATATAGCGCCAAACAGTCACAACAGTCGTCTCAAGGCGCTTTATATTTTAGGGTAAAGACCCTACAATATTAGACAGAAAACCCCAACAATCAGATGACCCCCTATGAGCAAGCACTTGGCAACAGTGGGAAGGAAAAACTCCCTTTTAACAGGAAGAAACCTCCGGCAGAACCAGGCTCAGGGAGGGGCAGCCATCTGCTGCAAC